>OMLP01041959.1:0-11358 GCA_900302685.1 Spondyliosoma cantharus | reverse complement strand
CCCCCCAAAAAAAAAAGAAAAGAACACCAACATACAATGGAATGACAACATCTGAACACTCACAACAGTTTTAACTGAACAACAACAATGAACTTTCAAGTCACTCTTTCTAGCATGTGTTTCAACTAAATTTCCATTAAATTCTACAAGCCTGGACTTCTTTGCAGTATCTATTGTGTCATTAAATGACACCTGCCTAGACACCTCGCGGTTTATGCTCATCAGTGCAAGTCCATTTAAACCCTCCTGAGACTTGGTGGATCTCAGGTATGTTTTGATGAGCTTCAATTTGGAGAAGCTCCTCTCTGCAGCAGCAACTGTCACTGCAAGCAAATCAAACACACATGCAAATATAGATATTAATCCTTCAGTGGTCACACAGTGATTTACAAATAACAGAACATCAGGCAATAAACACATCTGAAGCATAAACTATGAATAACCATAATATTGTTCAGTAATGTGACTGCAGCTGTAACATGCAATTACATAACTCAGCTGCTGACTTTCAAAGATGGGTGGTGAGGTTGATGTGGTAGCGCTGCTGCTGCATGACCCCTGACTTGTAGCAGTATTCAAATATAGAGTACATCCATACTGTTCAGTTTGTTGTGTCATTCTACTTCATTTTAATAAGGTTTGATATAAAGTAGGTAGGCTACTGTACAAATAAACTTTATTTTATTTGCCTAAAACCTAAATTTACTGTAATTGCTAACAAGCTTGTACCATTCAGTCACATCAACAACAATAATAATGATAATAATAATCATAACAAGAACAACATCAACAACAGAGCAGTGCGTAAGAGACCACAAACAATTGGCTAAACTTACACACTTCTCAGAGTGGTGTGGATGTTAGGGGTGTCTGGAAATATTATTTGCGCACATCTAGACAGATATAGAGTAGATTCAATTATTACTGCACAAGCAAAAAATAAAAATAAAAACTACAGCAGACAGAATAGGACAAACAACTGTTGCAGCTTGCAGCAGTTATTTGCACAAGTGGTGTGTTCAACATAACATTTATAACTAACTTATAATAAAAGATTCACGACCATTTCACAATAAAGAACACAGAGTACAACCTGCACCGGTGGCGCATCCGGACGGTTTGGCCTCTACTTTGATTTATGATTCATTTATCCTTCTTAGTAGCTATCGGTGTCATTGTCTACTGAGTTAAGCCAGCGTTGCTTTATTTCAACCTAGCTAGCAAGCTAATACAAATTAAACGTCTTCACAAAAAACGGCATTTTAAAAAAAGATGACATAATGTTACCTTTATATTGGGACTTCTTCTCTTTCTCCTCTTTTCTTCTCTCTCGGTACTGCGCACCCGAGGGCGTTGACGGCCGTTTCATCTCAAAAAATATCAAAACATAACCTGTCTGTCACTTGACGTGACCGGACCTCTGTGACACCTGTCTGACCCTCTGAGGTGTGCAGCCAATGACCACACGTCACTTGACTCAGCACCAGAAGGGGGAAACATGTCAGTGTTTATCAGTTTCTTTATTTTGTTAATATTTATTATTTTTAAGACAGAACACGAAGGGAGGGCGCCAATGGGCATCGAAAATTATTATTATTTATTTATTTTTTCTCCCTTGAGGGTGACTGACGGCGCCCCTCCAGCAGATGGCGCTCTAGGCAACCGCCTATATCGCCTATGCCTAGAGCTGGCCCTGTCTATGTAGTTATTATAGTTATTCTTTATGCTCGTTACCAGGTCAGATTCTGATTTATCCAGGTTGAATGGATGGCACAGTATGTCACTCACCATCTTCATATCACAGTTATCAAAGGTGCACATAGAGTTTTGGAAAATAAATTCAATAAGGTAATCTTTATTAAGGTGAGTTTATTCACTCATAAGAAACTTAAACTAGTTTGTTTAGGCATAAAAAAAATTAATAAATGAAGATTCTTTCTTCTGATATAAATTTCCTCTCAAAAACTGCACATTGCACCTTTAATCTTATGTACGTAGCCATCATCATGCATCCTGTGGACAACTCTTTAAAACCGAGAAAGAAATGCATCTTTCTTTCACTCACTTCCAAAACAAATGCACATCCCGGCCAGATCAAGATCTGTACAACAGGTGCTGGTGGTACTAATGCTGCTTTTGTCCACAGGGCAACAGAATAAACAAAAGAATGAATGGTCCTTCTAGATGCTTCAACATCAGTCAGCTTATACAATTAAAGAAAAAAGTTAAAGGTGCACTGTGCAACTTTTTTAAAGGCCTGTAAACAGATGGAGCTCTTGATAGAAGGAGTTGCATTTCGCAAGAGCTAACACAAGTTTTAGATGCACCTTAAAGACATATATGTTCACATTTTTGTTCATAAATATTAGAGAAAATCAAGCTTGTATTTTGAGTTATGTTGGAGTGAGAAAAAAAGATGATAGAAGTCCCCCAGTGTAGAAGAATTAAGGACTATACAACCAAAACTGCTACTGAGAAAAGTTACATAATGCACCTTTAAGTTGAACAGCACTATGTAAGCTCATTAGGGGCTTTTGTGCCATCAGAGTAAATTATTTGAATTTGAATCCCGTCTGAATATGGCCCACGTTAGATTACAACAACAAGCCTGACTCTTGTCAATGTCTGCTGGATCTTGAACCGAGGTAAAGATTATACATCCTTTGTTTCTGTTAGTCACAGGAGACTGGATGTCAACCCGAAACAGGACTCCGATCCTGACAAAAAACACTCCAACAAAACCAGAGAGGAAAAACAAAACGTAGAACACAGAAACAAAAAGAGGCACGCAAATGACCTCGGCGGTGAAAAGCCCCTGGAGGCGCCCCAGAATGAGAAACATCCACAAGAAATCAGAAAGGAGAAGCATCAAGAAGAACTCAAGAAACAGAGACCTGTAGAGGATGCGCCGCCAGAGACAGATAACAAGAAACATGTGCAGGACCTGCAGAGTGAGAAAAACAAGCTGGAACCAAGGAAAGAAAAGCCATTAGAAGAACCAGGAAGGATAAGGCACGTGGAAGACGTGAAAAGGGAGAAACACCCAGAAGATCTCAGGAAGCACGGCCACGCAAATGAATCGAAGAGCAAAGACAGAGAAGAAAACAGGCACGAGAAGACGATACACTCGCCGCATCGAGAGAGACGGCCGAGTGAAACTCAGAGAGACAAACCTGTTGATGCTCACAAACCGATATTTGAAAGGTGAGAGGAAAGTGTGTTAAAAAAAAACTGGCACTTACACATCAGAACACTCAGCAGATCTTCAAACTGAATTATTTATTTCAGGAGAGGAGTGTTGGACAGCAGCATTCTGTATCCCACCCGCTTCCCCTCTCCTCCTCGACCTCCTCGGCGTCCTCGGCCCCTCCTCCCGATCAAACGCCCCTCTTTGGACCTGAAAAAGGACAGGTCAGGACTCTTACGCTTCCTGAGCTGAAGTGCGTGACTGACTGAAATGTTCTGGCTGATGCTGCATGTCATAACACTTCTGAGTCACTCACACGCTCTGACATTTGTTCCTGCAGTTTTATAACCGGACTCACGGCCAAACAGGAAACCCCGCTGTGCATGATGCATGCTTCTTCAGGTGTGTCTACGTTGAAAAGATTCTGTCTGAATCTTGGATTGCATGCCGTGCCAACGCAGGACTCTCGGGGTGCCTGATCTGTTCTGTTGTGACGTTTGTTCAGGAAGGACGCCAAAGACCCTTCCTCCCGACATCCTCGTCCTCACGCTCCTCGACCCGCCTCTCCCCCGGCCAAGCGACCTTCACTGGAAGTAAAGAAAGAGAGGTCAGGCGTGCTCTGGTGCATGTTTGTGAAAAGATTTTTCAATTGGGATTCTGAGATTTAACGCAAATCTCAAACATATGTTGATTCTCACATCAGGAAAATTCCACCGGACCCGAACGCTCCTATAGCTCCTCTTCCTCTCCACCTTCATCCTCCTCCTGCAAGGTCAGGGGTCTGCATGCCCACTGCATCCCTTCACATTAAAGGTTCCATATTGTGCTCTTTGTTGGGTTCACACGTTTTATTTTTGGTGACAACTAGCACCTCTACTCACCCTCCGTTTTAGGTCCTGTCTCTTTAAAATGGCACTATGTAGTTTTTGGAGAAGAAATTCAAACTCAGAATTTTAATATTTGCAATATAAATGAGGTAATAATACAAACTCAGAAATAATTTTGTCCATAACTGAATAAACAAGCTGTTCTCAGAGGGAAATAATGCCCCAGAACACAGTTTGAAGCTGGAAAAGTGGCAGGGTCCGCCACATATAAACAAAGTAAAGCAGTATGAAACTGTCATCCTTTAAGGTCAGTTTGTTTATTCAGTTTAATCATAAAAACACAGACAGTTTGTTATTTATACTTCAACAGTACCGTAGAGCACACTGAGAAGCTCAATGATCCAACAAGACAGGAAACCTCACTTTCTACAATATGGGACCTTTAATGTTCATTCTCACTGGTGATTTAGCTCAGCTCAAGAGTGTATTTCCATTTAGAAAAGAGCCTCCTGACCCCAACGCTCCTCTTCCTCCACTTCCTCTTCACCTCCACCCTCCGCCTCCCCCGAAGCGCCCCTCACTGGACGGGAAAAAGGAGAGGTCTGGATCAGATGAGTTCTCATGAGAGGCAGCATGTAGTCACGGCGGTGGTTATTTTGGAAAAAAAAAAACAACCTCTAATTTGATTTGCTGTTTTTTCTCCTCTGCATTGAATCCTTGTGTTGTTTGCCACAGCAGGAAGGAGTCATCAGACTCTAAACCTCCTTCACTGAAGAAGATGTCTGACCACGTGAAGAAAGACAGGTCCGGGATCTGGGAGTTATTCTGTTTCTCCTTTGTCCTTGAATAAATGCTTTGCTGCTTGCCTCTGGAGGATCAGTGACCTCAGACTTTAATCTCTGTCTTTCGTTTGTTTTACACAAAATATTGACACAGTATCATGTCAGTTGATGGCAGTAATGCGGTGTTTAGGGCTGTCATGAGGCTGTTTTGTGGCTACAAAGAAAATAATAAATAATAACACTATTAAGAAAATCTATGGACATTCGCATCTTAACTTCAAGAAGGTTTTCAATAACTCACCGTAAAAAGAGTCAAGTATCAGATATTTACTTGATACAAAGACTGTTTTCTTTCTGCAGGAAAGACTCATTGGATGGCAAAGTGTCTAAAAAGCACTCTGATGAGGCCAAGAGAGAAAGGTTGGCGAGTTAGGAGTGTGAAAATTGTCAGTCTGTGGGTGTGAAACATGGTGGTTGTGTGGTTCAACTCCTTCAAACAGCTCTTTGTCGGCTGTCAGTGCATGACGAGTGTGGTTTTAAATACATTCACTGTCCTGTGAGTGGATTTGTTTGAGAATCAAACAAATGTTTCCTTTTGTCAGGAAGGATTCATCCGACTCTAAACCACCTCCACCCAAAAAGCCCAGTGATGTCAAAAAAGAAAAACACAGGTGTGCCAGAGCAGGGAAATACATTCCACTCTACATGCACTTTGATTTACACTGTTTGTTGTTCGACATAATCCCAAGTGTGTGTAATGTGTTTTGAATGTGGTGTCGGTGTAACAGCTCTTTTTCTTTTGTGTTACAGGAAGGACTCCTGCGACTCAAAGCCTGGCCAACCCGTGAAACATCACTCAACTGACTCCAAACCTGACAGGTACGACTGGCATGCGCTAGGTTCATTACCATGGATTTGATGTTCACAGTTTTATAAAGCACGCAGACCTGCCTTATAAACCAACAGGACAGGAAATCTGACTTTCTACAACATGGGACCTTAAAATCTCACTCATACTCATAAATGACATTGCAAATGAAACCGTATTTACTGTCTCTCGTCACTGAGTTTAGGCGGGAATCCACTGATTCAAAGAAGAGCAGCTCGCCACCGGCCAAGAAACTAACAGCTGAAAGGTAAATGAAACTGACTGACACATTTTTATTAAAATTTCACCAGTGTGTTTCAGTGGAAAACATAAAAATGATGACGTCATGTTTGTTTTCTAGGAGAGAGTCTCACGGCTCCAAGACCTCTCAGCCTGCACCTCCGCTGAGGAAGCCCTCTACTGACAGCATTGAAAGGTATCTCACTCAATCCAAGTCAGTGTAGGTTCCTTACAATTTATGCATATAATCCTTGTGCTTATTATATAATGTCAGTGCAGTTGAAGTACACACGCTTTCAGTAAGGAGGGTCATCTTCTAAAACATACAATTGATGCCAATTGATTAGACGATCGCCACGAGACTCTGCAGATTCCCTTCTGCTCTATGGAGAGTTTTAGCTTCTTTCAGTTAATTTTTATGTGTTTCTACGGTTTAGTTCAGTGTCACGGCACAATTCATCATTCAGTCAACATCCCCACGTCTATTATACAGCTTTACATATGAATCTGATAGAATGAACACATATGGATGACTAACAAAAATCGAAGAAAAAACAACAACAAAATATGATACAAACAATAGAATAATAATTTGTAAAATGACACAGGAGACGTAGCAGTTTGCTATGTGGTGGTTCCACGGTGACCCTATCTCCATAAAAATGTCCATCTTCAGCTGTGCTGTAGCTGTGAACTTTTCTGTAATGAACACCTCATTCTTGTGTTACCACTGTTTAATGTTTTGCCGTTGTGGCTGCAAAAATGTTGTGAATGATGTCCAGTGACTGACGCCTCTCTGACACTCTGCTCTGTCATTGTTGTGATGTGTCCCATTCTGCAGGAAGGGAAAAAGCGATACCCCTAAAACTCCCACCACCCCGACCAGCCCCATGTCACCCGGCTTCAGTTCTGGGGGTCCTCTGTCCCCTCAATACGCTACCGGAGTGTCCATCAGAGACAAGTGCATCGAGATGCTGGCAGCCGCCCTGCGCACAGACAGTGAGGCTAAGATCATACTTGTTATCGCTGAGAGCACACAGGCGGCAGATAACATGCCGACAGAAACGCAGACTGCAGGATCACACGCAAATATCACTATAGTGTGCAGATTAACGTGAAATGTTGTTTTCTGGTCTTCACAGACGACTACAAAGATTTTGGGACAAACTGTGACAGCATGGCTGCAGAGATTGAAGATCATATCCTTCAGTGTAGTAAATGATTTGCCAGGTTTGCCTGAGCTGTAGTTCATTCAGTGATGTTCCAAATCCAAAAATAACACTCCCTTGACTGCATTATTGCACATATCTACCAGGAGATAAAGGCCACGGATATGAAATACAAAAACAGAGTCCGCAGCCGCATCAGCAACTTAAAGGACCCAAAGAACCCTGGACTTCGCAGAAACGTCCTCGCTGGAAGCATCGAACTGAGCCGCATCGCCTCCATGTCTGCTGAGGTATGGAGCGCTGCAGCTGCATGCCAACCAAGTGATGAACTCCTTTCTCCAACTCCTCACTCACAGTACCTCACATTGTCCCCTCTGCTGCAAATATCCACCTCTATGTCTTCATGTAGGAAATGGCCAGTGATGAGCTGAAGCAGCTGAGGAACGTTCTCACGCAGGAGGCCATCAGGGAGCACCAAATGGCCAAAACTGGCGGCACCACCACTGACCTGCTGCAGTGCGGCAAGTGCAGGAAGAAAAACTGCACCTACAACCAGGTAAATGGGCCGAACAGACCACAGACAGACAAGTGCAAGTTGCCCCTCCAGTGACCTTTCTGCATAAATTTGCCCCACCACGCACACCTTGTGCCTTTTTATTTTTTTCCACCCTGCCCTCAGACAACCTGAGCCACCACTGCTGTTTACAGCTTATACAACCTTCTGTATACGTGTGTGTGTGTTGTTTTAGGTGCAGACACGCAGTGCTGATGAGCCAATGACCACATTTGTTCTGTGTAATGAGTGTGGTAACCGCTGGAAGGTAAGTCTGTCCCCCGCCTCTCTCTCAATAACTCAAATCCTTTGTAGTTTTTTTTGTAGTTTTTTCATTTGAAATAAAAAATGTTGTTTTTCTTCCTCATTTTCAGTTCTGCTGATGCCTTCCAGGTGAAACCATGATATTTTTTTTTCCTGAGACTATTCACCTGTGTATTTTCTATAATGGGAGGGTGAGGGGGGGAATTTATAAATGATTGCAGCTAGTGATTTGAACAGATAACAGTTTTTAACAATTTTTACTTGACATTTTGAGATTTTTAAGTGTGTGCTAATAATCGGAGTTTGCTTTATATTGAACTGAAAACTGAGCATGAACATCAGTTTGGTGACTGTTGGAACAATGACGAATGATCACGGTGCTGTCATGATTGAGCTGACATGCTGTGTCATATTACAGCTGTTCACTATGTATATATCTAATTCCAATAAAACTGCTTCAATCATCAGTATGATGGCTTTTTGAAAATCACATTTAATAAAAAAGTGTCAAACAGTCTTACTCAGAGTTACTTCCCAAATCATCATCATCATCATCATCATCGTCAGCAGAAGCAGCAGCAGTGTCTGACACAATTGTTGAGGTCAAAGTGTGGTTTAGATGCATATTTTACAATTTTAAGGTGCACAATGTAGTTTTGAGAAGAAATTCTAATCTGAGGGGAAAGATCCTCATTGACTGATTTGACTGAACGCCTAAACGAATGAATTGAAATATAAACAAACTCTCTTCGAAATAAACAAACTGACCCTAAAGGACAACACAATTTCATACTGTTTTGCTTTGTATATATGTGGCGGACCCTGCCACATTTCTAGCTTCAAACAGTATTCTAAGGACCTTATTTTCCTCTGAGAACAGCTTGTTTATTCAGTTATTGAAACAATATTCTGAGTTTGTATTATTACCTCATTAACATTGTAAATATTAAAATTCTGAGTTTGAATTTCTTCTCCAAAACTACAAAGGGTCCCTTTAAGCAGTTCTTTACATTCTCTGCTATTATCTCTATAAACACATCTGGAACTACTGAATTGAAGAAAAGAAATACAAACTCAACACTGCATCCACAATTTTCTCTTCATCTACAAAATATTCCTAGAGGAAACATTTTTAATCACACAGTTGACATGTTATTAATTATGAATCAAGACAGAATTCATTGCACACGTCTCAAATGTGACTTTACTGCGCCTGGACTGGTGGACGTTTTCCTGTCGCACCGCTGAAAACATACAGCAGATGGCAACACTTCATCATTACTCAGCACACAGGCAGCATCAGTTCCCACAGCTGAGTTTTCCTCTCCTCACGTTACCAACCGCAAATTAAGATCTTGCTCGTTAGTGCCGGTCCAACAGGTTAGTGATGCCAGAGGGGAGTGCTGCTGAAGATCAACGTGACAACATTAAAACACCAAACTAAATAAACCTTTCATATCCTTTTAAGAAAGGAATATGTTGGTGCAGAATGTACTCAACTAATTCTGTGTTTCTGAGAAAAATTGTACTACATACAGTACATTGAATATATATCCTTTATAAGGCTGGTGTTAATGGGAAAAATATGGTCTGTATGTCTGTAGAAATAATGGAAAGCCCTCTGGCTCAATATCCACCATCTGGTTTCCTGTGAGTTGAACCCACATTCATTTACTTCTTCTGCATCATTTCCACCATTAACAGTCCTCTGTTGATGTGCAGCTCAGAAAGCATCACTGTGTTATTCTACACTGGTGCATTGATGTAGGGATCATTGCCTCTCTTTCAGCCTGAAATCCCAGAGTAAGCAGGGAAATGCCACCTGGAGTTCAACTTAAACATAAAAGATAGACAGGAATAATAAAAAAAAAGATGCTGGCTAGCTTGGAAATTCTCACACAAGCAAGCAACATAAATAATCTGTGCAGTGTCCAAAAAGATTCTTTCCATCATAATTTGTTAATGGATTCTGCAACATAATTGTCCATATGTTCATGTAGCAGCAGCTGCTCTGCTCCGTGACCTCAGTGCACCAGACCAACTGGTGATGAGAGATGTGACACAATAAAAGCCGCTGTAACAATAATAATGTCCACACTACAGCCCAAATGATGGCCCAGAGTTTTCATGCAAATTTAAAGGGCAATTATAAAGAGTCTCATCTAATAGAAGGTAATAGAATTTTGTGCATGGCTTCATTATTATTAGCCTTTTTTAGCCTCATTATTAATCAGCCTTTTCACTTTTCCAGAAGTGATAAAACACAACACATGTTAAGAGTGAATGTGTCAACTTTTATGCTAGTGTTGGAGGGACATTTAAAAAGACCTCACATACCTCAACCTTTAATTCATGAATTAAAGTGTCAAAACAGGGCTGTATATCAGTGAAACCTGTATTCAAATTGACGAGAATTAAGGTAGTTAATGTTTCTGCAAACCACCAATGGACTGACGTTCACATATATATGATTCATAGACTTTGTACCATATTGACATTCGTACAAAATGTGTCCTATCACATTACATCGTTATTACCTGACTTTCACGTCAGTGGGAGGAGGGGAACGGTGGTGGCATCACAGGCTTCCATAGCAGTGACCACAGTTCTGTTTGAAACCACTGTATATTTTTTTTAAGGAGACCTCGGGACAGTTTACAGCCGTGTTTGTGGCGACCAAAACAGGTATTTTTAGCCATAACGTAATCTTTTACTCACCCTAACTGAGTGTGTTTCTTATCCTAACCAGAGTTTATGCACAGCATTGTGACGAGATTAGGCAGCAAATGTAACCTAAAGATGTTTCAACATATACTGTACATGTTTGGCACAAATGCACATTGACAACAATTATTCTGACATTTGTGTTGGTAAGTTTATGAATGGTTGGGACAGGAATTATATTTTCCGGTGAGCTATTCATGGTTTAATTTTGACACTGTACTTTTCTTTTGGTGTGAGCTATGATATTCATCCATACTTGTGTAACATGCTATGTCAAGGCACTTGGTGATGTAAACTCAGTGCAGATGTTAGTCTCTCTTGAGAACGTATGCCAATCCATCACTCACAGCCACATACAGGCATCGTCCAATCAGATTACTCTGTCTGCTTCAAAACAGCCAGACCTCAGGAGTGAAAGTGGCTGTCAGTCAGGATGGATTTACATCACCATCACCGAACAGCAAAACATTTAGATATAATTACATCTTGTTGGATGGAAACAGGCATTGCTTGAATGTTTCAACATTAACTCTGCACTCAGTGGTGTGTTAACGATCTTTGAATATATTGTTAAGCGTGTTTGTTTGTTTGAGGTTTTTAAGAGTAGACAGACCAATAGAGAAGACAGACTACGACGTACTATTGACTATTTATTAAGAATTGTATCATTGAGCAAAAGCTTGATCAAGGACTTTCTCTGTTTGAAAAATCGCAGGCAGCAGAGCCCTAAGTAGCAACGCTGTT
>OMLP01041958.1:0-32145 GCA_900302685.1 Spondyliosoma cantharus | reverse complement strand
AGTCAAAATGTTGCCTTTTTTTATTGTTTGTCTTTAATGCCAATTTAACATTATTTTCCTACTACTTACGTTAAATACATAATACAAGCAGCATAACTTTCCAACTTCTAGACTGATCAATTGATACAAGCCCATTATGAAAGAGTTAAGAACAAGGAAGTTTACGTCACCCGGAATGGCGTCACTGGGGCCCCACCCTGGAGCCAGGCCTGGTATTGGGGCTCGCAGGCGAGCGCCTGGTGGCCGGGTCTTTGCCCACAGGACCCGGCCGGGCACAGCCCGAAGGAGCAACGTGGGCCCGCCCTCCAGTAGGCTCACCACCCGCAGGAGGGTTCAGAAGGGGCTGGTGCATTGTGATTTGGGTTGCGGCCGTGGGCAGCGGCTGTTCAAAGCTGTGGCCGTAAGGTCTTCGGTGCCTGTCGTGGCAGCAATCCCCGAACCCGGTGGTGGACACCGGAAGTAAGGGACGCTGTCAAGCTGAAGAAGGGGTCGTATCGAGCCTGGTTTGCTCGGAGGACTCCTGAGGCAGTTGACGGGTACCGGCAGGCCAAGCGTGCGGCAGCACGGGCGGTCGCGGAAGCAAAGGCTCGGGTCTGGGAAAAGTACAGGGAGGCCATGGAGGAGGACTACCGGTCCGCCTCGAGGGAATTCTGGCAAACCATCCACGCCACAGGAAGGGGAAGCAGCCCTCCACCAACTCTGTTTACGGTGGAGGTGGGGAGCTGTTGACCTTAACTGGGGATATCGTCGGGCAGTGGAAGGAATACTTTGAGGATCTCCTCAATCCCACAGAAGCTGGGGTCTCAGAGGTTGATCCAAGGTTCACCCAAGCCGAAGTCACTGAGGTAGTTCAGAAGCTCCTCAGTGGCAAAACACCGGGGGTGGATGAGATCCGCCCTGAGTACCTCAAGTCTTGTTTGAGGTTTGAGGGGCTGTCATGGCTGACACGTCTCTGCAACATCGCGTGGCAGTCGGGGATAGTGCCTCTGGACTGGCAGACCGGGGTGGTGGTCCCTCTATTCAACAAGGGGGACCGGAGGGTGTGTTCCAACTATCGGGAGATCACACTCCTCAGCCTCCCTGGTAAAGTCTATTCCAGGGTACAGGAGAGGAGAATTCGGCCGATAGTTGAGCCTCGGATTCAGGAGGAACAATGCGGGTTTCGTCCTGGCCGTGGAACATTGGACCAGCTCTATACCCTCCACAGGGTGCTCGATGGTTCATGGGAGTTTGCCCAACCAGTCCACATGTGTTTTGTTCTGCACCTCCAAGTCTGAGGCCATGGTTCTCGACCGGAAAAAGGTATCTTGCTCCCTCCGGGTTGGGTGAAAGTTCCTACCTCAAGTGGAGGAGTTCAAGTATCTTGGGGTCTTGTTCACGAGTGAAGGAAAGATGGAGCGCGAGATTGACAGGTGGATCGGTGCAGCGGCCGCAGTAATGCGGTCGTTGTATCGGTCTGTCGATTTACCAGTCAATCTATGTCCCTACCCTCATCTATGGTCATAAACTTTGGGTTGTGACCGGAAGAATAAGATCCCGGATACAAGCGGCCGAAATGAGTTTCCTTCGCAGGGTGGCAGGGCGCTCTCTTAGAGATGGGTGAGGAGCTCTGTCACCTGGGAGGAGCTAAGAATAGAGCCGTTGTTCCTCCACATCTACAGGAGCCAGCTGAGGTGGCTCGGGCATCTGTATCGGATGTCCCCTGGACCCTGTTCCTGGCATGCCCCACCGGGAGGAGGAGACCCCGAGGAAGACCCAGGACACGCTGGAGTGATTATGTCACCCGGCTGGCCTGGGAACGCCTTGGGATCCTCCCGGAGGAGCTGGAGGAAGTATCCGAGGAGAAGGAAGTCTGGGTGTCCCTGCTCAGACAGCTGCCCCCGCGACCAGGCCCCGGATAAGAGGAAGAAAATAGATGGATGGACAAACTTCTGTTGACTTAACATTTTTAACTCAATCTGCTGCACTGTGGCTTCAACACTGAGCCTACAGCCAGCTCGGTAGGTCAGAACCCAAACTGTTCTATTATATTTATTGTTATGGCACTAGCCCGTTAAGCAGGACTAACTCGATGTAGCAGTTAACTTCACAGAGTATGTACTTTACTGATTCTATTGTAAATTGTATTTTTCCTTTCCAGTGGTCAAGTCAAGGGGTTTCACAGGACAGTTTTAAAGTTACATTTTGTAGGATGTTCGTTTAAAGAGTCACATTATGCCTAACAAATAATTAAATGCATTGCTTTATTTATTATTTTATCAATACAACAGGTGCAAAGTGTACAAGTTTACTTAAAAAGCTATTTTATTTGCCATATTCATATCTAGTATGGCAACATGCTACTGAAAGAAAACTTAAAAACACTGGCTGACGTGATGTGCATTGTTACTGGTAATATGACTCATGCAATATTGTCTCTAGAAGTAAATGATTTAACTGTTTAGAACTGAATACATTTCTTGTTATCGCAGAGAAAGTAAAGTACTGAAAAAAAGTACCATTGGGTAGCAGTTTCGAATCCCTCTATCAGTATCGGAATCGATATCAGTTTAAATGCGTAACCAACCCTAGGATACTTTCCAACTATGTTTCAAATGTGACAATGGCACCAGAAAACAAACAAATAAATATGTCAGCTAGGTCATCACGAATAGATCCACAAGTACAGTATATCCTAAGGAAATTAGCATGCTTTATGCTGCTGCTTTATATGTTTGATATCATGTAGGTATTCTGATTACACTACTGTAATCAAAATGTGATTAGGAACACTAACCACAGCTCTTCCTCAAGGTGAAAAATAAACATGAGCATTCATTTCACACTTTTCTCGTCGTGTTGCTGAGTTTCAGTTAGATGTCAAGAAAAAAAAATGGCATACTTTCCAACAGCTCTTTATTTAACTCACAGTATAAATGTTAAGTCTTGTCCATAGAGAGAATTGCATAATATCTTTTCACTAGGATGTTACACATTGTCCAGGATACTAGCAGACCATGAAATTAATACACTGTGATAAATTATTCATTATTCAAACTCCTTTTTATCCATTACATCTCAAAGGAATCCTTGAGTGCATTCATGTTGACAATGCATAACTGGACACTGCATGGCAGCGCTCATTTGTTTTGCTTTGAACACCAGTGTTAACCAAGCTGAACGTGACATGTTAGATTAATTATGCTGTACAGAAAATGACCCCCAGGGCTGCGTGTGTCATATCATACCTTCCGCTATGTCCCAAGGCCTCGAGATCCAGGCTCCCTCTTCACCTGAGAGAGACATAGCCGGATTACTACCCTCAGGCTGTCTTTGCCTTATCTCTCCTCTTTGCAGAAACAAAGCCCTGAAGAATGTGGGAGGTCACATATCTGATGTCTGTTATATGGAAGCCAGTGGTGCAGAGTTGTACTGCAGAACAATGCCAGTTAAAGTTTTGGTTTGGGGGAATTGGGGAACTTCTATTTATGCAGAGGTTGGCAAACTCCTGAATGCCTTATTTTCTTAATTAAAAGTAGCATAGTCGGGATAGTAGTGTTGGTTGTACAACACTTGGAAAAGTGTGATATTTTGACAACTTTTGCATAGAGTATCATGGAATTTGGTGCAGATATTAAATGTCCCCAGAGACTTATTCCTAATAATTTAATTTAGCCACAGCTGTATTTTGATGGATGTGAGGTAACCTTGCCAAAAGTTCATGCTCAGATTTGTACATGCTGAACAAAATTTCACCATGTTAGCTAATAAATGTGGCAATTTGTTTAACAGTTTGTCTAACATGCTTGTGCTGAAATGCGACCACTAGTGGTGCTCAATACGGCATTTGGCACCTTTAAGGGTTTACAGTTCATAAAGGAGCAGTTTGTAAGATATGGCCAGGATTTGAGTTTAAATTAGAAAAATAACTAACATTTTCAACAGAATGTGAAGACACAAAAGTGGACAGTAATGAAGTTAGCATGCTGACCAGCTAGCATGGGCCTGTCTTGTAACACCACTAAGTACCAGCAAAAGGTAAAGCCCCAATAGCCCCTGTGGTTTCAGCTGAGATACAATATATGCCATCGTTTGATGTGATAAATGCTCAAAATAAACCCACAAAACACAAATAAATGTAATGCTCTTCCTTCTGTTTTCCTTACTAAACAAAAAAAAAACTACGTACAACATCTGAAATCAAGTTTCTCTTAATTGGCTCGTTAACTCATCATACAACATGCTATAAATTAAATGAAACAAACCGAAACAGTCCTGTGTTGTCTTTCCAATCACCTCTGGTCTTGTTGAAGTAATTCCTCAATTCAGAGTAAGATGTGAAAATTGTAGGTATAGTGCTGCTGGAGCACCGCCGAATGAATATTCATTAATGAATACAGGGGTGCAGATCCGATGTCAGGATTGGGGGTAAAACACAAGTGATTTTTTTTTTGCCCACATGCAACTCATACCATGCCATCATAAATCACAACTTCATAGAGACTCGCCATATCATTCAAAAAGTACTGCACAGGGAATCATTTATTGTGCTTACCTTTCTTGTCTATGTAATGTAAACATAGTAATGTATCAATAGTTATAATTTGTAAATAATTATAGGTATATTATTCTGAAATGGACCATTTGTCTATTCAGTTATGACAATGAAGACCATGTGTTTATTTAGTGTGTTTAAGCACATGAAATCAGTCAGTGAAGATATTTCTGCTCTGATTAAAATGTCTCTCCCCAGTAGCTTAGTTGGTAGAGCTGCTGCATGTCATCATCCTGACTACCGCCATCTCTCAAACCGCTCCATCAAGAGATGTAAAAAAAACGCTGAAGCACACTCATTTCAATACAATTCACCCTCCCAGCAATGACTATATGCAAACTATTCCAACTTTTCAAGTCCAATTAAAGCTTGTCAATTAGGGGTGAGAAATTATTTTTGCAAAGGTCTGATAATTGTCGACAGATATTCACACCTAAATATTTGAAATTGCTTCTAAAAGGGGAAATACATATGCACATACAATAACGTGTACCTTTCCTCTCTCAGTTCATCAGCAGCTTCAACGAACTGTCCTCTCACACCCCCCAGCCCTCTCTTCAGACACTTACATGATAAGACTGAGAGCTACATCAAAGAGAGAGCGTAATATCAATGGCTACTTGTTTTATAAAATCTTTCAAATTAACTATAATTTGCTCAGTTTTCCTTTAAATAATGAATGCCTTTCGCAGATGGGGTCATTCTCTCAGAAATGTTTTTAAGAAAGTATTAAATGCTAAAATGGGTTGCCAAATAAACTTGGGTCCACCCAAGTAATGTATAGGAAACAGGAATAATCATTTAACAGGTTAGGTATGTATTAAGAGACACTCTAGGTCAGGGGTGTCAAACTGCCGCCCCCTGGGCCACTACGTATCTACAGGGAAGATTCTATGAGGGAAGATTGGTGATTACCACTTGAGAACAAACCTGTGGTTTTTGCATTAAGTTTCATAGAGCAGCCCTAAATCTGCAACAAAATGGCTGATTTCACAGACATCCAGTAACTCGACTTGGTAAAGATAATGTGACATTGGGTAAGTAGGAAAAATTAAACGACAGAATCTCCATGTCACATTTTGAAATCCTGCTCATGAAAGAGGATCTTCAAGTAGACAGAGCCTGTATAGAGAGAATAGGAGAAGGAAGAAAATAAATTAGCTACTGTGTTGATCCATGCCCTGCACATCACCAGGATTTTATGTTATAAATTGCTGTCAGATTTCGGCTGGAGCAACGATCAAACAGAATTGACTTTATAGACATTACAAGTAAGAAACAATTGTCTCCCTTTTCACAGTCTGTATCACACTCACTAACCCCTAAAAATGCTTCAAATGTATCTAATGTATGAAAAAGTGTTCCCTTTTTCATTGACTTGAATGTGGTATGAGATCTCATATGCAGAAAAAGCATTACTCAATATAATTTTCACTAGAATGGAATGTGATGAGATGTCGCTTGAAATTAAATTATGACTTCTTGCTCCCAACTGTCAAATACAGCAACCTGGTCAGTGGCCCCATGCTTCTAAGTTTGATGCTGAAGGAGTACCCCTCTAGTCTCTGTTCTTGGAACTAAGCTTGAGGAGTTAAAGTTTAAAAAAAAACACATCCATGTCACCTCCAGGGCTCCATAATAATTGATAAGTTTGGCATTTTACCACCTGCCATGAAAATAAATTGATTTCAGTGATATAGAGTGCAGTATCAACGACACTGAGTGGAGTGTTTTTAATTCATGTAACATTAGAAGTTAGCCTATGTAAATGAAACAACTTACACTTACAATATGTGAGTGACATCGTGAGTGACATGATTGAGTCACTTGATTAACTTACATGAGAAACCGAATGTAGTTATTTTAAACCAAAGTATGATCGTTTCCCAAACTTAAATAAGTACTTGTGCCTGTTGGGAGTAAGAACGTGTTGGCATTTCACCACCTGCCATACAAATAAATTAATTTCAGTGATACAGAGTGCAATCTCCAAAACACTGAGCAGAGTGATGTTGTATATGGAATAAAAATTCACCCTCTCATTCCTCCTCTATGTGAAACTCAAATTTGCTGTTATGACAAACATCCTAATACATGCCCTTTTTCTCTGCTGCAATTATTGCTCTGCCAAGTGAGTCGCCAAAACACAGTCCCCTTTGTCATTACAACCCAAGCAGATAATAATTAAACATTTGTTTTCTAAATCAAATTCTCAGGAGACAACGAACTATAGATTGTCTCACTGGCGGATCAGAAATGGCTGACATAGCAGATCCCTGTGGCTTCTCTGATAAGATTCACACTGCAGCATGTAGAGGGCAAACCCCGATGTTGACTTGATTGTAAACAGCCTCGTAAGAAAAGGCTTCTTTTTTATCTTTTCACCTCGACAACACAATGTCCAGGACACTCTTTTCGAAGCGTTCCTTTCACAGACCAGCTCAGTTCAGTATTAGAAAGCAATTAATGTAGCAATTAAAGTATTAATGTAGTACCCGTAGGAGTGACTCAGAGCCTGCCTGACCTTGGCTGGAAAGTGACGGGATTTAATGTAGCTCTCCACTTAAAGCACTCTGGGGGACTGTTGGCTGGAAAACACTTTTGGTAAATAACTATGCAAGTTTCTCTCTGCAGCGGTATTCCCATCCCCTTCAACCCTCAAAAAAGCTTCAGTGGATTAGGGGAGCTTTTTATTCACAAATCTGAGATTTTTTTTGTCTTGCTTATAAACTCTAAAAGGGCCACTACTGGGAATTTGATTGAACTAACAGCTGCTTTTATTCTGCAAATAAAGATGTCCGTGCACGGCGTTGAAGACAACGGACAACACACTCGACCAGACACTCTATTATCATTCAAGGATATCTTGCAGAACAGCGTTTTCAGTCTGGACAAAGTCATCATAAACTCCAATCCAAGGTTGTCCTAAAGTCAGCTGCAAGTCACTTTTGCTCAACAATCACTGCCAGCCTTAGCAAACAAGTGTCTTATCCTGGCTTCATCTGAATGACATGGAGGTAATTATAGAGGTGGGCCTCATCGGAATTCATTAGAAGCCCCTTTCTCTATGAGACAAAGTGACTATTATGTCAAAATCCCTGTCAGCTATTTTTATCATATCTGCCACAGATCTAGTTGTCAGTGAATTCATAGTGAGGTAATTACCTCACACTCAGGAAAAATAGGGTGGAGACCGACAGACAGAGGGAGGGGAAGTTTGGCACAACCAACACCCCGGGGTTGTCTGACGGCAGGAGCAGTACACAGGAAGAGAGTTAAAATGTATGAGATAAAATCAGGGAGACAAGGAAATTTATGATTACTGTGTCATCCCGAAGAGAGCTCTTGTGGAAAGCTAAATGTCAGCAGCAGCTCTGAGTTTGATTAACCACATCCCCCAGAACAAAGCTGAAGGCAAACTGGGTGCCAGACAAAAGTCAAAGCTAATGCAAGTTTTTATATTGTGTATGTTACCTATAGGCCTGCATTTGATTGTCTGTCTGGTAGACCTGCGCAGGCTGTCCCACCTATTGATGTACTATGATGGATGTTTACCAGGGTGTGCTGCCATTTATTCCAATGTAAGGTTCAAACCTTGTTTAAAAAAATTAAATAATAAAGATTTTCTCGTCCTGACTTGCTGCTGTATTGTGTAGCAAACAATTTGACGACCTCAGTGTCTCATTCCCTGCCACAGCCTCCTTGTCCTGGACTACATCAAGATGAAGTCACAAAAATAGCTTTTCTGAAAAAGATGTGGAACCTTTAAACCAGAAAAAGTGTTGGTAATGTTAGGTCAGTGTTTATTTGTTACGTAGCAGGACATCCTCTTGAGTCTACGCGTTAGTGTAATAAATCCCCTTTCGCATCTTGCTTTGATGAACCAAGCAACCTTACAAAAATGTCTCAAATTAAATTTGCTTTGATTTATTTCTTTTACACGTGACACACATAGCCTCAAATATTTTTAGGTTATCCATTTCCCTTATGGCGATGTTACGGTGTATTTCTGTAGATTGACATATTGGGATATTGGGTTCATCATTTGCAGATTTGGATGAAAGTGCATTTGTTATATGCTAATAAATACACCTTGAAGATACATATCACATACCTATGCAGTAAATCCTAACTGATTCATTGGTTATCACAGATAAACCAATATGAAAACTGTTCTTTTTTTTAGATTAAAATCTAGATAAAGGGTTGGAATAATATAAGCATCAAATCCTAGTAATTAACTTTTCAGCGCACTAGTGTCGTTTTAGACAATTAAATGTATTGTAAACCATGCTACTGCATGAGTGTCAATTATTAGGGTTAGGGTTTAGGGCTAGAGTATGGCTTTCAAATCACACTAACTGCTAATATTTATTGATGAATTAACGGCGCACAATGCAGTGGTCTGCAGTTGTATGAAGTCAGCAGAACATCAGAGAACCCATTGCTGACAGAGAGCTGTAAGTGTGTCTGTTGTGGTAATAAGTTTCATAATATATACACACAGTATGTCATCCTTCAAAGCTATTGCTACTGTTCCTACTTTCTGCCATAATGTAATTATTCAAGCAAACGGTGTGTGAGCGTCTAGTGCCATGCATTTAACTGGGCATGCTTATTGGTGTAATCTGATTAAAAGAGACTGATTATATACTGATGAAACATCACGGACACAACATTATCTCTTGATTCACCTCAATAAATAATTTAGGTATCTCTGTCAACGTACTGTCTTCATGTGGTGTAGGCTAACCCCTAATTGGGATGGGAGCTGAGACATCTGTGCTGAAATGGTCGAACTTTAAGGATATTGTAAATTGTAGACACTGTTTATATGAACTTTAGAAAATAGTGTAATAATGTAATAATCAATGATCATACTTTAGAGATACAGACGGCAATTGTCTCGGACACAGGTCAGCAAAATTACATTCCACAACAAGGTCATGTCAGTGGCCCCTCAAACCCTCTCCACTTAAGAGCTACAAACCTATCAATATCATTTCATCCAGACTGGTGAGTTTTGATACTCCCAAGGAAGGACAGCTTTTAACACCTGAAACTGATTTACAATAGAGGCCCGGTGCAATTGCCATGGCCAAAACAACAAATGACAAATTTACAGGATGGAGATGGGGTCTGTTCTACAGTTGGAAAGAATCACACCTACTCTTTGAGTGGCACTGTTTGTTTCATGGCTGTGGGCACCAACATCAAATGGCGCATAGGTAACACTACAGTGTGAATCTTTTGCATTTCTTTCTTTGTAGCTATTCTCTTACTTTGTTTTGTGCGCTGGTTCTATTTTCCTAATTTGACAAACAAGTTTCAAAGTCTATTATAACATTGCTACCAGTTTATACAACCTTGCAGTTTTCCCAAATAAGTTTTGTGTCATTCGGCCAGCGCCAAATCTTTTGAGTTATCAATGAAAGCCAATAACACCAGAGTGATATTTTTGCCATCAATCCGCTGAGAAAGAGACACCCAAGCAGACAACATCTCAACCACTGGGTTGCTTCTAGTCAAAAACTGGCAGACTCTCATTGCCAAACTGTGTCTGTGGGTCCCAACCAAGCTCTCCATTCCGGCCTGGCCTTCACTCGTATACAGTAAATATTCATGTCTGATAATCATTTAAATCTTTTCATTTAGACCCAGTCATTGTTCTGTGTATTCCTTTGGAGTGGATAACGGAGATCAATTTAATCAAGAAGACAAACTTCCTGATATTTGAATGATAATGTAAGAAATTACTGATTTGATTTAATTTTTCCACTTTGGAGCTGGTGCCCCCAAAATAAGTGCAAAGTCATTGAGATTCCACAACCCAATATTGTCCTGGTACAAATGTGGCAGACTATCTAATCAGGAGATGAGGATTTATTATGTGTCACAAATAAAACAGGTGTCTGTTCATTTACCTGATAAAGACCATCTGTCTTTGAAATAATTACTGTCAGATCCACAACAAATATGACTTGGGGAAAAGACAGAAGTGTGTTGGTGTTTTTCTTCTTCTTTTAGGCTACTCAATAAGGTAAGATTTTTAGTTAGTACTTTTGTACTCTTACTCAAGTAGTTATCTCGATGACTACTTTTACTTCCATGACTTCAATGGATCACACTCAGCTCCACACTCAGCTCCTTCTGCATGTCTGAATGTAGTGAGAGGATAAACTAATCCATACATCCATCCATCCATTGTCCTCCGCTTATCCAAGGTCTTTGCATCGGGGATCTTGTTCATTTGGTCACAAACTGAAGAACCATCCAAACCATGTCATCTGCAAAGAGCAGAAACGCAATTCTGAGGTTCCCGAACGAGTCACTCACCTTCCCACAGCTGCGCCTTGAGATCCTGTCCATGAATTGTCCAGTGGTGATCAGTTGACAACTCTGCTGCTCTCTTTACCTCAGCTTTCAACACATACAGCCACAGATCAGATAATGTGACCACAAATTTGATCATTGACCTTTGGCATAAGCTGGCATGGTACCAAGTACACTTACAGACCACCTTGTGCTCGAACATGGTGTTTGTGACTAGCACAGATGCCTAATAACAAAACACCACTCAATTGTGACACTCAAGTGTCAATCATCACCCTCCTGGTTTCTTCAAATTTTCTCCCCCAGTGTCCCTCAGAAGAACTGTGGAGTCCCCAGATGGACACCTTTCCAGGACACCACCCAAGTACTTAAAGAAGTCCGGGTGTTCTGAGCTGCGTACAGTCTGAGCCTTCTTCCCAGCAACTTTCTGTGTGTGGAGGTGAGCCCAATTATATCTAGTTGGAGCCTCTCTACCTCCCGCAGTAGCTCCAACTCCTCACCCGCCAGAGAGGCGTCATCGGTGTTGGGGAAGTTACTTTTAAAAAATTGTGTTTGCTCGTTACTCGTTACTTCTTAAAAAAAGTAATCCCTTACTTTACTTAGTTACCCTCTATGGAAAGTAACTTTTTACGTTACTCGTTACTTTTACGGTGCTCGACTTTGGGCAGAACCCCATCTCATTTCCTAAATGTGTATAGGCCTACATGAAGTTCTACTATGGAGGACATAACAGGTATTTCTTTTGTGCTCTTTATTATGAAAAATGCCACAAACAGAGCACTTGACAAGAAAACAACAAGTTACCGTTGGTTGTGGTTGCTCCGCCGTGCTTGCTATGATGACTGAATGCTTTCTGTTATGCTATTGCTAGTACCAGCAGCGATCCTGCTCAGCCATCCAGCGCGCCACATTTCTACAGCCAGCTACTCTCTCCTTGCTCATCGGCTTACCGGCGCACCACGCTACCAGCCACCGTGCGCTACAGCTCCAGCACCCCCACCCCCACCTCCGGGTCTACAGACGGGGACTCCGCCCAGAGCTCACAACTCCCTCACGATCTGTTTCCTCGAGTAATCAATAAATCGCTCCTTCAACTTCTCCAAGCTTCAGTGTCCGCTTTTGGGTTCTAACTCTACCACCCAGCACAATGCTCAGTGTGGGATGAGAACCCGCGACAATTGCGCAAGCGCACAGCTGAGACAGTGTTGCTGTCAAACCTGTCCCTGGGAAAAGTAACGTTGTGCCCAACTGAAAAAGGAACTAGATTTCGTTACCATATTTTCAGTAGTAACGCCTTACACTACTTTTTACCCGAAAAAGCAGTTACGTTACTGTAACACATTACTTTGTTACTTTCTAACGCGTTATACACAACACTGGGCGTCATCACACAAACCTAAAGTAGTACTAGTCTGCAAAGCCAGGGGTGCATCAAATAATAAAAAAAAAGATGCACATCAATCATGGTCAGATGATTCCATGTGGGATGTTAGTATATTTACACAGGCATCCCAGATGCGGTAGTCAGAATCTCATTTGCACAATCTTCGGGACAGTGATATATTGTGAATCAATAGGATTATGCTAAGAACATTTTCCTTTCATGTCATTATGGATAGAATTAGTTGTGCCTCCCAGTTCACCCAGTGTAATCCCTTCACCCTCAAGATAGAAATGCGTGCGACCACTTAATCAGCTGGTTGCAGAATAATCTCATCATAAACAGCCTCAGCTGCTTGTCCCATGGAGTGAACGATCTGCTTCTATCTCTCATACCCAATCAAAACATTTGACTCTGGCTCAATGCCAGGTAAGATAGTAAGCCAAGACTGGAAGACAGCCGCCATCCGGGCCGGTGGAAGCCCACCCAGTGTTAATTTAGTGAAGAGACTGGCCTGGCAGGTCCACCGTTGGGGAGATTGATGATGTTGCTGTGTTTAATTACTTTTATTTGTGATTCTGGCACAGGGATAATTTTGAACTTTTTTTCATCACCTTGTCAGAAAAAAACAATCAGCATGACAGAGATTTACAGACCCAAGTTTCATCTTGTCTCCCTCTCTTAACTAATTAGAATGTGTGCATAAAAAGAGCGCTAACCTGAAAGGAAAGCTTTCTCGCAGCTGCTAATGGCGACATGTACACACACACATACTTTAGCAAACCTTAAGGCCTCTTGGGAAATTGCCTTGAGAGCTACAAAGAGGGCCCTTTCTGTAAGCATCTCCTTGACTTAGCAGTACAACTTTATTTAACCCCCCTATATACCATCAACCTCTCTCAAGATGTCTCGCAAAGAGACAATGAACATGAGACAGTTTCAGGCACAGCTAGCATCCTCTCTCATCCTGGTGAACACAACACTTCAAACTCCAAAGAGAGGATGACCATCTTCCAGCAACACAGACAGTGACATCAGCCCTCTGAATGCTCAGAAGAGATCATCCAAGAGATGTGCACACCTCCCATTGGATGTACGCAAGGACCTGGTTGCGCATTTCCCACTTAAGACAGGGAGAGGATGCTACAGACGCTGCAATAAAGGATACACCAACACGCAGTGCAGCAAGTGTGTTGTTCGCCTTTGCTTTTCAGAGGACAAGAACTACCAATGCAAGTCTGCATTAGAGACCTCCTACAACAACATCTGAAAGGTCAAAAAAAAATTGTTTAGGTTTTTCTATATTTGGGTCTTACAGGGTTAACACTCAATAAATGTTTTTTAACACACTGTAAAATACTTGCTGGCAATTTTAACCTCTCACAATAGTCACCAATATTCAGTGTATGAACAGTTAGTGAGTTAATCAATGACATTACGTTATTTTAACACATTTAGATTCTGAGCCTTACAGGTCAAAGATATGTAAAATCCTACCACGTCACTTTCTTCCAAATCTGACCCTTCTGAAAATGTAGTTGTTTAGTAGCCGCCTGCCTTACAGTGCATTATAAAGCAATCATTAATACACTATTACACATATATAAATATTCCTATATGGCCCCAGTCAAATCAAAAATCAATTAATCAGCTAATTGGTTCGTACAGTATATTCACCTTTTTTTTTATTATTATTATTTTTTAAATTTTTGTCCCAGTGTTTTTGGTGTTGGGTGACCATATAGTCTGAGGTGTTATTGCGGTTTACATATCTATGGGGATGGGCATTGAGAACCGGTTCTTCTTCAGAATCGGTTAGGGTGAGTCGATTCCTCGGAATCGTTAGCATGCCTGCTTCACGGTTCCGCTTATCGGTTCCACTCTTTGCAAATGCGTCATGACGTCACACATGGGTTGCATTGTTTTGGTTCAGAGCGCAGCAAACATGGCGTCGAGGCAGAAGCGCTCTGAAGTTTGGTTATATTTCACGCGAAAAGACGACAATATGGTCACTTGCAACATGTAAAGTTTCCATTTCATCAAATGGGGGAACTACCTCCAGTATGCAGAAACATTATGCCACACAGCAATTCATTTGCAGGACTGTCGCGTGTTGATACACTACTACTTAGCGACGCAAGTGAGTCAAGCAGCAGCGGAGCAAACGTGATCTGTTAATAATGCCGAAGGTAACGTTAAACTCTCCAGGCAGACCAGGCTCTGTCTACTTAGTTAATGTGAGCGCCATTTCATTGTATAAACTTTTACTATATGAATAATCTCTATTGTCATTGTCCATCAAATTTAGATGATGTTGACGGCCAGAGTCTGGCTGGCTCAGGGGCTGCAGCAGCTCTTGTGCACCTCTAGCTGCTCCGTTCACAGAGGCAGGGTTACTCAGGTAAGGCACTGTTGATAATCTGTCACACACTAGCGTAGAGTTTAGATTCTCTACCCGAGAACGACCCGACCCGAACCTCGTGCTGAGGTGTGTTTGTGTCGCTGCGTGGTGTTACACGTGACTTATCTTCATGCTGAAAACGTGACTTGTGGCATACATCACATCACTCACCGAGACTCAAGAGGAAAGCGAAAATATATATTCTTACTAAGGAAAATGACAAAAATAATGGTAACGCACAGTGACTTGAATACATAACTTTAGTCTGATCACTGGTTTGGAAATATTAACGCGTTAGATTACTCATACTGAAAAAAGTGGTCATATTATTGGGGCGGCAATAGCTCAGTCCGTAGGGACTTGGCTTGGGGACTCGAAGGTCGCCGGTTCAAGTCCCAGTCGGACCGGTGCCGGTTCACATCCTGGGCATTGCCGAGGTGCCCTTGAGCAAGGCACCGACCCCTAACACTGCTCGTTGGGCATGTGTGGCAGCCCGTTCGCTCATCTCCTCTACACTGCGTGTGTGCGTGCGTGTGCATGTGTGTGCGTGCGTGTGCGTGCGTGTGTGCGTGCGTGTGTGTGTGTGTGTGTAATGTGAGTGAAAAAAAGAATTTCCCAATTTGGGATTAAAATAGTATATAAAATAAAATTAAAAAAAAAAATAATAAAAAATTAGTAATGTGTCACCGTCTGATTGTGTAGCTTAACCCTCTAAGGTCGATTGATGCACCGGCGCATAACGTATGAAAACACAGCCTCAATGAGTTTCGGTTCTGACTTCAAGTGTTGGTGGGGCCTTCAAACTACATACCAGTTTTAAAATTTTGTTGATAGGCCAAGTATTTACGATAAATACTGTACGTCACGCTTTTTTGCGAACATTACGTCACGTTTGGTGCAGGAAGAAGCGATAAAAACTGGCTTTCCTCACGAAAGTGTCCACAAGCAGGAAGTGTTTGCAAGCAAAAAAACACGTTCCTATTGGTGGAAAAAGGCACCACACCAACCAATCACAAAATGATATGGCAAACCACGTGATTTGGTTGCTGGGGAACAGGGGGAAGTGTGTGGGAGGAACGCCGGCGAAATGGTGACAGCGCCAGTGACGGTGAGAGAGACAGCGATAGAGATAGCGAGTTTTGAGAGTTGAGAGATTTGTGACATATAGCGTCTTTGGAGTGTATAGTTAGTGTGTTATGTAGTGTTTAGTGTAGTGTATTTAGTGTGTAGTGTAGTCGTTTTTTTTGTTTTGTTAGTCGAAACAATGAGGAGACTGCTGAATGTTGAGCAGGCAGTGCAGTTCAGGGAGACCTGAGTCTGAGGCATTGCCTGCATTTAAATGTAAATAGTTACATTTAACTTTGCAAATTTAAAAAATTTAGCAAACAACAATTCATATTTGCATTACAAGTAATAAAATTGGTTCGTTAAACATATTTGTGGTTTTCACAGTAAAAAATCTAACTTTTTCCTACTCGGATTTTATGTTTTTTTTGTGATTTTAGGTCCATTGTGTTAATACAGTATCTCAAAATGAAAGAATAACTACAGTCACACATGTGAGGTTGTGCTGAAAATAATAACACCAAACAAGGCAAGGTAAATAGTTTTTTAAGGTGAAATATAATGGTAAAATCAAAAATAGTCAAAACGGCCAATTATACCACAGATATTGTTGCAAGCTGTTAAAATATTAAGGACAGAAATAACTACTACTATTGATGTATTTATTTATCCATATGTTCACCATTCCTCAGTTTCATTGTTGCATTATTTTCTTACACAATATTTACTAGATGAAACTTGGAGGTAATCATTGATGCTAAATTCTGAGAACAGCATATTCTGTTTGTGTAACGAACACAGGTCTGTGTTAGCAGGCATACTGAACAACCATTGTAACCTACATTTGAGTAAAGCTGGCACAAAAGCCTTTCCAGCAGGTTGGAATGTTTTATTTCAGTTATTGTCAACACAAAAAGCCTTTCATGTTCAGACATTTATTACAAAGTTGGTGGTGGACTTTCCAGTCTGCTTTGGTCGGACAGATGTGGAAATAGTGCAATCATCCAAATACCTGGGTGTTTTACTAGACAATAAACTGGAGCGGTCTACAAACATGGAGGCAGTCTACAAGAAGGGCCTGAATTGGCTTTACTTCCTGAGGAGGCGCCGTTCATTTAATGTATGCAACTGGATACTCCAGATGTTCTATCAGTCTGGTATTGCGAGCACCATCTTATTTGCTGTGGTGGAGTGGGGGCATCAAAGCGAAAGACGCCAACAGACTGAAAAAACTCATCAAAAAGGCAAGGTCTGTTGCTGGCCCCAAGCTTGTCACCCTGGAGGAGGTGGCAGAAGACAGGATGCTGGCAAAACTGCTGGCAATCACGGACAATGCCTCTCACCCTCTCCACAAAACTCTGATGTACTGTAAAGAATCACAATAAAAAGCAATATACTGGGAAAAATAAAAAATCTCTGTAACAAAAAGGAATCAGCACTATCATTTTTGGTGTGTTGATGTGTAAATTACAACTGTGCATAACATAAACTGAAGAGTTAAACAATTATTTGCACTGGGTGCACAGTGTGATTACTTAAATAATTAATAATTATGTATTATATGCAATGCTTTGCTGTTGTTCTTTGTCTTAAGGTTAGTTCATTGCACTGTTTGTTTTAAATTGTGCAGCTGTCAGATGTTTTGCATATGCTGAGCTGTGAAAAGTAGGGCTGCACAATTAATCATAATATAGACAAAATTGAATTTTGGTCAATATACAAATTGCAGAGGCTGCTACTTTTTGATAAAGGTATCTAACTTTTTGATGAATGTGGGACAAGTCCACAAGTCTTGTTCTGATTTTTTTAAGTATATCCTGCAGCCTTAGTGAAAAGCAGGAGGTGGAGTTCATTCACAAACGAGATTGTATGAAAGCTGATAAAAAGTCTGCATTAAATGTTGCATGTGTATGACACTTGAGGCATGAACCCTGAGCGAGAGAAAAAAATGTCACGAGACGGATGGACATCTACAACCACAGGGTGAGTTGTACAGAAAAACGGGTTGCAGTGAATCTGCATTGTCTCCACTCTGAAACTGATGGACTACCAGGGTCAGAAGAATTTCTAAAATGGTAAGAAGAAGCATACACACGCACACACGCGCGCACACACACACACACACACACACACACACGATGTCTGTTTTTCTCTGTCTCTTTCACGTCTTGTTTTTCAAACCACTTCAGATGATACGATGAAAGCCTCTACAGCTCAGTTCCCATTATGCCCCATAAGTCAGCATTACTGAAGGCCATTGAACTGAATGCACTCCACAATTATGAAATAGCATGCTAGCTAGGTAATTTTTGTCTTTTTTTGTCTAATAAACAGTAAATTAAAAAAATGTTGCTCCCCATATCACTCTTCCACTGTACCTTTCATGTTTTACTGGCATCGCTAGAGTTTCCAAGGGAACACAGCCGTCTAGACTCTAATGGAATGGATATGGATGTAGTAGGTTGGAATTTATTACGAACATATTTCATATTTATACATTTAGCTTCTCTGCAATGTATATGGACATGGACTTGACAATGTGATGTCAAGGTTAAAGCTAACATATGTCTGCACCGCTGACCCAAAAAAAATATTTCTTAGATATGGCATAGCTAATGTTGGTTACACGTAAATTCAACTCACTCAAAGTTTTCTCTTCTGTCAGACTTATTTTTATATGTGAATATGCAGTAGTACATTTTTAACATTGTTTATACACTTGAATGATTTTGTAAGTGATTTTTGAACTGTTGTGAATGTCATTTGTATTTTATATAAACTTTGACTGATTTCTTTAAGATATCCAGATATTGCAATTGATTTGTTGATATATGTTAAATGAAATAATAATAAATTGATTTAGTTGCATTATACAATGTAGCTGGCAAACCATATGCAGTTATAGTAGTTTTTTCAAATGATCAAAATCAAAAATGACATAATTTTTACTGTAAATGAAAACAAGTAGCAAACTTACTTGTAAATGGCTACCATGTAGTGTACTGTGAATGTCCCGGTACGTTTCTTACAGTGTAGAAACACAGAGCGAACTCAATGTTGTCTGATTGTAATGCTACCTGTTATGCCACTGTTTTCTAAAAGCTGGTTGGTGCTATGTCATTCAGGCCAAGTTGGTTAGTTAGCCTGTTGTAAAAACAGATTTGTGAGTGCAAAAAAACAAAAACAGCATAATGATGATCCTCAGCAAAACCATGCTGCAATCAGGCTGATTTAAATAGGAATGAAGACAAATCCACTTTGTAATCCCAAAAGTTAAAAAGTCATCTTTGAGCTCTCCTTCCGTCAGTAAACGGCTCTTGATCAGAGAAGATACTGATGTGATCTGATACTTGTGCTTTGGCTTGAAGGCTTGAATTGCTCCCATTCCCTCTTTCATCGATGTGAGAGCAAATGGGTAAACAGAAATATAATGGGGCGCTTTGGATGCATCGCTACTAATGAGCTCTATTTACTTATTGATCTTAAGGTATTTGTCTAACTCTTTCTTTCTGTCATTTCCCTGTTAATCTCCTCTGTACATGATGTTGATATCACAGCAAGGATCATACTATCCTAGAAACCCTTGGTGTTATATTTTCAGAACTACATGTACCCATATCATAGTATGCAGGAATGTGATGATGTAGATTTATTTATTTTTTTTTCCCTTCTGTCACGATGATCACTTTCACCAAGAGTATGCAAGTTATATGAACAAGCTCATTAGTAAGGGCTTTGCAGAGCTGGTAACTCAGCAACAACTGTGTCACGAGTGGGAAAGTGTGGTACATCCCTCACCATGGCGTCCACCACCTGAGGAAAGGAACTCCGTGTGTTTTTTCACTGTGGAGCCACATTTCAATGTGCTTCGCTGAACAGTGAACTCCTGCAGGGTCCTAACCTCACCATCTTGCTACTTGGTGTTCTTACTCACTGACTCTTTCAGATTCAAGATGGAGATAAAACATCAGTCTCTCACCAGATGTGGCATGTTGTCAGGCAACAGCTCTGTATATGACCCTCTGGATCGAGATGACTCCTCACCACATCTTACACAGATGGAAAAGGTGGCTGGAGGACTTGGATCTATCAGAATCAGAGAATCAGAATTCCCTTTATTTGTCCCGCAAATGTGGGTTTCACAAGCAGCGATGACAGCTTGTCCATCATCCTGCTCTCTCCCACCACCTGCACTGGGTCAAGAGGGCATCCCAGGATGGAGCTGGCCAAGCCAGTGGACTTTGGATTGGTTGCACACGGTGAACTGACGGTGGATATGGAACTGTAACCTACATTTGGATGCTAGTCAGGAAAATTGCATTCAGGTCATCGTTCTACTTGGTAAGGCCAGAGTGACACCGCTGAAGGCTGTGACTATTCCTTGACTTCAGTCGACAACAGCTGTCCTTGCTGTCAGAGTGGATTCAATGCTAAAGGCAGAGTTGAATGTCCAGTTGAAGAATTCAGTATTTTGGACTGACACGTCAAGAGGAACTAAGATCTCTGATTTCTTGAAGAACAACAGGTGGCAGGAGGGTCCGGCATTTCTTTGGAAAAATTAGGAGGACTGGCCTAAGATTGTGTTGGATGTCACAGTGGACGCCTGTGATAAAGAGGTCAGAAAGCAGGTAACAGCCAATGCCATCTGTGTGTGTGACATGTCCCATTGGCCAGCTCATTGCTTACTTTCTGACTGGAGGGGCCTCAAGACAGCAGTTGCCTGGCTCATTAGGTTAAAGGCCATGTTGCTGGGGTGAAGTCACCCATGGAAGCAGTTGGGAGCTGCTGTGGTTGGTAATCCAGTGGAAACACTAGTGCCCAGGAGCTGCATTTTTACACTGGCCGAGCTATTGAAAGCGGAGGTTGCCATCATTTGCTTTTGCCAGCAACAGAGATTCAGAGAGGAGATTTCTGCTTTGTCATAAAAAAAGGCTACTGTGAGTCGACAAAGTCCCATATACAGGCTAGACCCAGTTTTGAAGGAGGCCAAACATCGACTCGATCGTCTACAAAGAGCAGCATGTTTTTGTGCTCATTCGCTAACATCTATATCAAAGTCTAGGCCACGGTGGGTGAACTCACTCTCTACTGTGAGAAGGATCTTTTGGATCAATAACGCTTGTTCAGCTGTGAGGAAGATCTTTGTGGAGTGCAGCTTTTTTAGATGCTACAGTGGAAGAGCAGTTGAACAAAAGATTGCAGATCTTCCTAAGGCAAGGATCCTTTCTGATCTACCACCATTTACCAACACAGAAGTAGACAAGTTGAAGTGAGGAAAAGGAAGATTGACCTGCAGGTTATAAGGAGTTATATTTACCTGTATGGTGAGCAGGGCCGTCCATCTGGAGGTAGCAGATTCGCTGGAAATGGATGCATGCATAAATGCTTTGCCGTGGTTTATCAGCAGAAGAGGAAAATTGGTACACTGAGGGTCAGACAATGATACCAATGTCATTGGGGCGGAAAGAGAACTGAAGGAGGCTTTTGCTAATTTGAACCAGGGCAGGATTCAAGGAGTTCTGTCGCAGGCTGGAATCCGTTGGAGTTTTAACCCACCAGCAGGTTCACACCATGTTGGTGTGAGGGAACAGATGATCCATTTGGTGAGAAGAGTTCTCCGCTCGGTTCTACGTCAGCGAAGTTTGGACAACGATGGGCTGCACACAGTGTTTAGTGAGCGGAAGCCATTTTGAATGACCGACCGATTACCAATCTCTTGTTTGTCAGTGACTTGAACCATCTCCTTCTCATGAAGGATAAACCATCTTTGCCACCTGGAGTGTTTGGGCCTAATGAACTGTATGTGAGAAGATGACGGAGGTAGGTGCAATACCTATCAGATCTTTTATGGAAGAGATGGGATTACTTGCCCTTACTTCAAGAAAGAGGAGTTTGGTTGCTGGGCACATTGTGGTAATCATGGATCCTTCAGCTCCTCGTGGATCCTGGCCACTTGGCAAGGCTCTGGGGGTGTTTCCAGACAGACATGGACTTGTGTGCTCTGTGAGATTACAGACAAAATCCAGCATAATTGAAACACCAGTGACGGAGTGTATGGAGTATACATATGTTGGTAATTGGCTTGCTCCTTAGTAATAACTAGCCTTAATAACTAGGCTAGTTATTCCAATATGCTATCACGTTTTAACATGCAACTTTCCACATTACTACATTAATGTTAACGTTAAAACGTGATAGTATTTTTGCAGGTTTTTTCCCCCCCTGTGTACTCACAAGTTGAGCTTGTTGGTAGAAAATAAATGCACCATGAGTGAACATAACGGAGACCTTGTTTCTGTGTTGTATAGAGAACAGATTGTAACATACATCTCACTTAGCAGGAAATCTTTGACATGAATTGAGTTTCACTTTGTCCCTTGTGATTGACAAATTGCAGTATTATCAGTCACAAAGAGGCTGCCCAAGAAGTCAGCCTCAACCATCAACTTCAGTCATTGTAATCCGGAATTCTTTCCATCTTGTGAATTTGAGTGAAGTGGTATAAGAGCCCTTCAAATATTTAGCCTTTCATTTTTTTTATTTGATGCAGTTAGACACTGGGCTCACTGGGAATGAGAAATACAATATTTCACAGAACCAATGCTCCGTTCCACAAGTTATGATGCTCTCATCAGTTCCAAAGACAACAAGCAGAAACAGGGGGATTATGCACTCACACACAAAGAGATAAATAAGATATTGCCCCTTTCTGTGGTGTTTATTTTTAGACGAGAGGAGTCAACAGATTGCTTACTTCACATAAGCGTATCAGCGCCCAGAGGGTATTTCGCTTCTTCTCTCACAGAGCTGCTATTTTAAAGCAAAAGCATTCGCTGTCAGATTCCACTGCAGTGTGCCACTTCTCAGCCACCTGGGCTGGCACCGGACGATGGAGATCTACTGCACATGAATTATACATTGATCCTCTCCTAAGATTAGATGAGGAAAAAATTGCTAGTGGTCATGGGGATGAATTGAAAATGATTTTACTTTGTGGATAGATAATCTTATTTGAGAAATATATTATCTTAGCCTGAAAAGGTACAACTTATAGCAACACTATAAAACTATTTTACCTTAAAATGAAAGCTTTAAAATCATTTTGATGGTACAGTGACTTGTAATAGGTGTCTGGTGTCTCTCAGGCACAACGCCTTGCTATCTTGTTTCTGTGCAGTACATCTCACACAGCACTGACTATCAGTGATTTTGGTTAAACTGAACCATATTTTTTAGCAGAACATTTTTTCAGTTTTTTCCATTGTTGTCCTCTGGATGCCCTTCCTTAACTCTCTGTGCGAGTTTCCCGAATGCAACCTGTAACTACTGCTGACTGTAGCTACAAGTTAGCACTGTTAGCTGGCTTTGCTTTGAGCACAGCCAGGGACTGCTGGTGTTTTCACCACTATCACGGCATCTTTGAGATTTCAGGTCAGGCACCAACATGGGCAACATAACCAGAGACTTGTGAGTGAGCAACAGAATCAGCTCAACAGCCTCTATGGAAATCGTGGCAGAGGTGAAGAGACTGAAGAAAGTGTTGACAGAGGAATGTAAGAAGAGAAAAGAGACAGTGCCCAAGCAAGAGGCAAGAAACAATCTCAGAGTGGATTTTAGCCGTTGGCAAAAAGCTTCACTAAATAAAAGACTGCAGACAGATGCCGAGCTAGAGTTGTTGCTAATGAATAGTAAGTAATATTAGCTGGCCTGCTAAGTTACACGTCTTATTGCTGTGTTGTCACACTTGCTTGATGTTTGGCCGTGTTAGCAAAGTTGTCATCTTGCTAGTAATTGATCAAAGGGCAAGTCAGAGCATGTTACATATGGTGACCGGATGTTCCTGTTTATCTCAGGACAGTCCTCATGTGTGGTGGTCTGTCCCTTGTTGGAGCTGTTTTTGTTGTTGTTGTTTTGTTCTATTTGTATTGTTTGTATGTCATTTTTTGTGTTGTGTTAAAAACAACCTGCAAAGTAAAATAACACTTTACTGGAAAGAACCTATGGTTGTGCTTGTTTTTGGCAACAGAAGGGGCTGCTTGCCAGAACAGCTTTACACACTCTAACACACACACTTCTTCTAACTACTTGTTTGCACTAATATGCACTGTATGGAAAACTGTCATTTCAAATTGCCATAAATGTCTTTTCAAGCCAGGTAGAGTGGAGAGCAAGGAGAGAAGGAAGTCTGGATGTAAAGGAGATGTAAAGACATTTACACAGATTATACAGCCTTTCAAAATATTATTCCACATTTTGGCGTTTTTTTTTTTTTTTTTTCATTTAAGATTGAAGAGGAAGGAGAAAGCCCACTGCACCTCAGGGTAAAAATGTTTACTTATTCCTCCACTACAGCTTAAGTTTCTGGTTACTTTTCCAAAAAAAATTCATACCCTTCCTGTTGCATCAAAACTATAAATCTCCAAATTTGAGAGTTTTGACGTTGCAAAAAACTTACGAAAAATAAACTATTCCTAAACCCTCTTGAATTGGCTGGAAAATGTTTCATCACAACCTGAAAACAGGCTGCTTTTCTGGCATCATGAAAAGACCTTTTGGGGATTGGTGCTTCTCTACAAACATATGAGGAGACTATGATGCATTGCTGTAGATTAAACCATACAGAAGTATAAAGAAGTTAAGCTCAGAAGTTACCTCAGCTGTAAGCATCTACAGTTAGTACAATATTCTATCAGCTGGACTGCTCCATAGATCATTCATTCATTGAACGTGCCCAGACAGAAATCTGGTCACCTTAGTGTTACAGTACACCTACAGTGTTAGTATCTCTCTTGTGCAAACTTTGACTGCCGCATTGGCAAAAATGCCTTAGCATGCATGTTTACTGTAAGTTTTCAAAACATTACATTGTCATGATGTGCGGGGTTAGCAAATATTGTTACATAACATCTGACAATTGTCACAGAAACCTGGGATTTGTATTTACGATATCTGTGTTGCACCAAGAAGCTGTTGGGGGCACCAAATCGCACAAAATGCAAACTTCCAAATAATGTTGCTTTAAAGGAGGCCTTTTTAATTTTTTTCCCCTTTCCTTCAGTGTGTTGTATAGATGATTTTGAATGTAAAAGGTCTTGAGGTTAAAAGCCCTAAGTCTGCACCAATGGGAGCTCCTCTATGTGACTTAAATCATGCAAATCAATGGCATTAAGCATCAAATTTGGCCTGTAAGAATTAAGCACACAGCGTTAACCAGAGAAACTGTTGTGCTGGGCCGGCATGAGCTGACCAATCAGAACAGAGAGGGTTTTCAGGAGGGGGACCTTAAAGAGACAGGAGCTAATACAGAGCGTTTTAGTCTGAGGATGAACACAGAGCCTCATCATTGAATAGAAGAAGAAGACAAATGCATTGTTTTAAAGCATGTAAACCTATTCCAGAAGTAAGACAAAGACAAAGTATCAACCTGAAAACGAGCATATGTCTCCTTTAAAATATCCCAACCTTCATAATTTCAGCAATATTTCCAGTTGAGCTTTTGTCTTGCAGTTGGATATATTAAGAATGAAACTATCCTTTATTTGTTCAACAGGAGAGAGTCATCTGCTGTCATTGCCTCTTTGATTTTTTTGAAATTCCTGGGCAAGTGCTTCGATGTAATTCATCTCAGGTATGTGAGGCTCCACGTGTTTTCCCTTGACAGGAGGCTTCACCATCACACCCTCTCAGGAAGCAACTCCTCAACCTGATAAATCCACGTTGTTAAAAAAAAGTTTCCATGTGCTTCATTTTTCAGTGAACTAGATGACAATGATGTTTACATCTTACACTGAGACAGTGACAGACACTGAGACAGTCGCTCAAACACTGCCAACAAACAACCACCCACACAAACCTTCATGCCCGCAAGCATCCTTCTTGCACACACCCAAAACACATGCAGAAACAAACCACCAAATTTAAGTCGAAAAGTAGAAAGGTGACTGATAATCCTCCTATGGAATGTCTTTGAGGGAAAGAATGAGTGATACATTAATCTAGCTGTGCTCATTATTGTTCACTAATTGTCTGGCAGGACAAATCATATCTCCCCTGCAGTAACTGTTTGGAGTGCGTCTCAAGTGATCACAATGTTGTACTGTGACCTATTTCTCCATCTTCTTTGTTAACATCATCCGGCAGTCTCCCACCAGTAATGAAATGCGGCAGAAGAGATGATTTGCAACAGATTTATACCTTAAGGGCACAGCCACTGTCACCCAATTTCAACTCCTTATTGTTTTGTGCCCACAATCAAGCATCTTTTTTTTAGCTACCTAGCTTGAAGCTGTTGAAGAGCTGAAGAGCTCAGAGCTTGATTGGGAAGAAGTGTAGGTCTGTTCGGGGAGTGTGCTTTGTCCCCTCTGTTGTTGATTGCCTGGCACAACCTAAAAGAAGTGAGAAATACAAGCTGAAGTGTAATTCCAGTTGATGACTTGTAGTGCTTCACACTGTGTTCTTTTTCAAAAGACCAGCGCTGTCTCCCCGTCTGGCCTTTATCTCTCCCCAATGGGAGAAGTCATCATTATCTCAGCTTGTTTGTCTGCTAAAATACAAGTGCTGATTGTTATTCAAACAGGCCGCGGTCCAGCTAACATATACTGTGACAATTCCTCGTATCTCCACGATAGTGAAAAGTGCATATCCTGCCACTGCTGAATACAAAATGGAGTTGTGCCTCCCTGAAACCCTGGCAAATCAATAGAGAGAGGGCATTTGATTTACAGGGGAGCTGGGCACAAAAGCATCATGGCAGATGCTCACATAATACACAGCATCAGCATGAGCAACATCACTGAGTGCCTGCAGCTACACAATGCACAAATAAACAACACTGAACACTAGCATTGTCCAGGCACACAAATATGAACAAATAAACAACCGGCACGAACGACAGACTGAGCACATGCTCTACCATGCTGACCATTGATACAGAATATAGACAAAGAATACTTACACAACAGCACGAAGTACAGCACTGAGTTGCAGGCAAGAGGGACAAAGAAATCTACATCGCAATCTAGCACGCAATCTAACACGCAGAAGTGCCAGTAACTGCAGCACAACTGCAGTAATGAGTTGACTTATTAATTTTTAACAAACTCCTGATGTCAGCTTTAACTTATGAAGTTACATCACAGAATTTCTTAACCACAGGAAAGGGGGTGATATTTGCAAACTGTTGAATGTGACTAGGAAGTGGCCGTTCCACTGAAAACTATGTATTCTACCCTCTAACTTAATTGAAGAGAGATCAGTATAGTAAAATAGTTAAATATTTTGGGAAATGTGTTTTTTTTTCAATTAGAGATAGATTAGAGGCTCAGTACAACTCTCAGATGTCCAATAAATATCAAGCAGCTTACAACAGCTGGTTAGGTTAGCTTAGCTTAGCATAAGTAAGTAGAGGGATCCAGTTAGCCTGGCTCTGTCCATAGGTAACAAAACCAGCCAACTAGCACCTCTAAACCCCAGATTTTACAGGAAACATCTATGTTGTGTTTTGTCTGCAACACGGCTGCCAAAGCTGATTGTGGCCATTCTATACAGTGCTCGTGGTTCCACCAGCTGCGCAGTGGTGCATTTCAGAAGTGTCCCAGAAGCAGATCTCCACTTGAGCCAGGCAGGAAAAGACATGAATGGCATAGAGCCAAGTCAAAATAAAATACCCTGTGGACAATCTACAGCACAACAAAGTCAGAAATATTAATGATTTGTCAACATTAAGACATACAAACATACTCACCCATAATACAAGCTCAGAAATCACCGAAAATAATGATATAAACACAATATGAGCATCTCTCATATCAGGCATTCCTGATGCTCCGCTTCTGAAACACTCCCAGGGGGATCTGGAGCCAAGTGCAGAATTGTTTTTACTGTGAGAAGTCTTGCCTGGCAACCTCACACTGACAGAAAGACACCAGGAAATTACTCTTCCCGGACAAGAACTAATGTGACAACATTGCATTCACTAATGTGAAATACTGTGTCATATGAGATTAGACGCCATGACATCAGCAATCATAGGTCCAACAGGGAACCAAGCACAACACATCAAATAATCTTGCAGGTTTTAAAGAGACGAGAAAACAAATGCAGATAGTTTAATTATAACCAACTGTTAGTATTGTTGGTGATTACAGTCTCACCATAATCAATAAAAAATCAACAACCAGATGGTGGTAGAGTAGAGCCAGCATGTGGAAGATGGGGATGAAATTTAAAGTTGAAGTACTCTCAACATCCTGAAGTCATGATGGGGGGGTTGTGGATTGGACACTGGTAGATCTAAAATAATGAATTTTAGTACTGCAATTCTGCTCTTCAATGTAAAATAGTTTTTCATTAATTTCAATGGCATTTTAATCACAAGGACTCATTCAAACTCTTGAGAGGCTGGCATCAACTGAAATTAACGTTGATGAAGGTTCTCAGTCATCCAGGTCGTGGTAATTCTGAGTGTTATATTGTAGGGAACTGGACGTGTTTCTTGAAGTCGTTTCAGCTCTCATTCAAGTGGCTTCTTCAGTTGTAACTAACTGGAGGGGAGTTGCAGGCTTTTAAACACATTCAAAAATCATTCCTTTGGTCAGACAAAGAGTCTGTGAACAAAATGGCTGATCAAAGGGGACCGCTAGTGAGGGTTGGTCTCAGGTCCAAGATGGTGGATCACCACTTGTTTCTTAGATAGGATTTAAATAAGAAACAACGGTGGTGCTCACACCTTGTGCTCACTGATATCACATGTACGTAGGTGTGATATGGTCTAGGCTGAAGGAGTGTGTGTGGATCTGGTGCCAGGTTAGAGAAGATAGTTAGTTGCATTCAAAGACACTGTGAAGTATAACTCAACTAACATCAAATTAGCAATGCAAACTTCCAATTTCCTGACTACACAGGGATCATAATAAAACCTGAACACTGAACAAACACATAAACTGAACACATGTGCATTACATCAACCAGAGTTAAGCAGTCCTGTGCTGAGCCATGCTATGCCATGCTGTGTGTTATTTAGGCCCAGTTCAATATTACCTGTATAAGTGGAAAACACGCTGGTGGTTCCTTAGCTGATGAGCCAAGCGGGAGAACATTGTAATCCTGATGTCGAACAGTGCTGTCCTTGCTGAACTAAAAAAGGTGGATGGAGGAAACTGGTTGCTCTTTTCTTTTCCAAGGGTAGCAGCTTGGTTCTTACTTGATGTGCGTTCCTTGGATTTCCTTCCTTAGAGTTAGCAGGTGAGCTTTGTGTCACAGCTGTAGGTGCTAACTGAGCTGGGGTACTAGCAGAACCTTGCGGCGCTGGTGTGGGGAGAAGTTCTGTACTGCATTATCGGAAGGTCACTGGATCAATTCCCCTTGGCTCCCCTGGCTGTATGCCGAAGCATCCTTGAGCAAGATACTGAACCCTAAATTGCTCCTGATGAGCTGGTCTGCACCTTGCATGGCAGCATCTGCCATCAGTGTATGTGTCTAAATGAGTGAATATGGCAAGTGTTGTTAAGCGCTTTGATAGTAGGCTGGTATGCCCATTTATATGTCCATTTACCATTGTGGCCAAACAATTACATTTTTGCTTCATCTGACCACAGTGGGTTGACCACAGCTGAGTTTTCCTCCAGAGGGTTTTTTTCTTTGTCTATGGGTCCATTTGTGCATCAGGAGCAAACTTCTGTTGCGCTTCAAGGTGTCTTGAGCAAGGACTTCTTGTGGACACTGACACCTGTCTTCCAGCAGCTTCTAATTCATTGCAGACTTGCTGTTTGGTATTTTTGGTTGACTCTTGTCAAATTTCTGTCAACAGCAGGTGATAGTTTGCATTTTCTTGATCATGGTGGTGACACAACTGTACCATGAAATATATACTTACAGTTGTTTGCACAGTTGATTTTGGGAACTTTAACTGCTTTGAAATGGCTCCCAGTGACTTTCCTGACGTTTTCCAATCAATGAGCCTCTAAGACTTTCCCATTGTAGTGTTTCTGGCTGAGTCAATAATAAATTCATCATTGAACCAAACCACCATGTTTTTTTTTATTCCAACACAAAAAAATAAGAGTTGTAAAAATCATTGGAACTCAAGACTGCCAACATGATATAACTGTTCTTTACATGTGTAAGTAAACACGTGACCACAACTGTATATACTGCATATATATTTGTTATTCTTGTCAAAGAGTATAATATGCATTTTAGTGTAGGCAGAAAGATCATTGGTCAGATATGTTGACATCAGAATTTGTACTTTCTTGACTTTGTCAGAATGGAAAAGTGGAAGTGACGGAATATCAGACAGGAGAAAACAGAAGAAATATACCACAAGACAAATACAAAATGTGAGACAGAGAAGACCTTCCTTATCATACTTTCACCAAATATTACTTTACAAAGTTGATTTTTGATTTTCATTTCCAACTAGAAATTGTATTTACTTATTCATAAAATAATTATAATGAACACATAGTTCTTGATGTATACATATTGTATCTATACAAGCATATATCCACACATTTAACCTACATATATATTGTGTATATATATATTTTCATCTACATGTGTCTACAATTTGTAGCCTACTCTAGAAACCTACTAAAAATACCGTACAATAGTGTGAGACAACTACATCTCACAATCAACAGTCCAACTGCGATGCAGCTTTTGAGTGAGTTACTGCAACAATTCCAAAAATTGAAACGGAGGTTTGTGTTCTATTTCAGTTTTTATTTTTGGTAGTGCATATGATTTTTATCTCTTATATTAATCTCTCATGTTCATATGATTCTTATGATAGCAATGCTATCAATAAATCCACTGTGGCCTATTTGTAAGAAAAGGTGTCAAATACTGACACTTTGGAATGGCAGGTGGGAACGGTTGCCACCCTAAAGCATCAGTATTTGACGAGTTGAAAATGAGACTCAAAATTCACCTTTTCTTACCAATAGGACCTTTAATGACAAATGTTAAATGGTGCAAATATGAACTGTCACATGTTCACTTGTTATCAGATTATATCCAGCTTCCTCTGGAGCCACAAAAGGCTGTATGCTGCTTTTTTTCACATATGCTGTAGTACTCCCCAAGATGTATAAACAAACTTTAACATGTGAAATTGGTGGTTTCTTTTGAAGTAAATCTTTTTCATTGACCTACTTATCACATTCCCTGCGCCAGTTCAAGATAGGGTTTATCATTAAAAACACTCGCCAGTTTTTTCATTTTCAGGGTATTGCAATTTTCGTAATGTTTCCTGGAGAGAACGACATTCATCAATTGCCTTACCTCTGTTGATTAATTAAAAAGAGAGTAGCTCAACATGTAACAATTGGAAATCTACTGACATGAAAGCTAAATACATTCTCATACATGGAGTTTCCTATATGACTTAAATAACTAATAAAAACATAGTTGAGTGAAATAGAGCTTTGCATTCAAGGGCATTCCTATTTTCCCTAGAATTAGTACCATACTACATTCTTTACAGAATGGGACTGCAGCCAGCGGCGCCGCTCCCACCACGTGCATCACGCGCTGTTCGTAGGGCACCAAGTGCTGAGGGGGCACCAAAGCTAGCCTAATGAAAAATCATCACAGTCATAATAATTACAATGCCGATATCATTTCAGTATAGACATATTAGACACTTTTTAGGCATGTATGTCACAAAACAGGCAGAACAAATAATCTATTTAATTGTTCAAGAAAGTAATGATGGTGCACCCTCCCCAAATACACACACACTTAACTTCCCAAGCTCCCCGTGGGTGCCCCTCCTATCTCAGTGGTCTGTTGGATTGTGCCTGACGAAGTTTGACAGCAGGCTGTCAACTTTTTTAGAAATGGCCTCGAAAAGACAGCAGGAGTCAGGAGCAGAGAAAAGAAAGAAGAGGAAACTGCGAGATGATGCCCGTGCATCACTTTCAGGTAAGTCCATGTTTAATCTTTCTTAAATGCGGGAAATGTGCTGCTAATGTAATGGTTAGCCTATGCATACACCTCGAACTAGCTGACGTTATTGCAAACTCAAATATGTTGTAACTTAGGTGCGAGCTAAATTGAGAGTTTCCCGTTAAACATTATCTATGCATTTTACAAGTAACTGACAGCAGCTAGCTGTTACTTTACTTTAGATGTTGAGCAGTAGTTTATGGTTTATTTTGACGTGACGGTAACCATGTTTAAGTTGTATTCAATTAAATGGTAAATGTAGTCTTGTGTAAGGTGTATCATTTTGCTCTTATTCCTGTAGGTAAGATATAAATATAAAATGTCATTATGAATGATATAAAGCAAACATAACTGTTGAATTGTGTGCAATATTGCAACTCATTCTATTATGCATTTATATTAGATTAGATTAGATTAGATTCATCAAATAGTTGATAAATAAGTAATAAAGGGGGAGAGCTCCTTGGCTGCATGCTTTCA
>OMLP01041952.1:0-27009 GCA_900302685.1 Spondyliosoma cantharus | reverse complement strand
AACACTGTTGTAAAGTGCTGCCTGGTAATAAGTTAAATAAATTATTCTCAAATAAACAAAATATATATAAAATAAGTTTTCCAATGAATAAAATATTCTCAAACAAAAACAATATATATGAAGTATTATAAAAATAAATACCGCACAGCTTGTTAACTGCTTTTAACAAAACGTTTCCACAAGTAAAGTGCAGCACTAACTAAGTTCCAGCATGTAGCCCTGTTCAGTTTTACTCAACCTTCATATTTTTTGCCAGAAACATTAACTTGTCCACACTGACTCAGTTATTGTGAGTACAGGCTCTCATTACGAAGATATAAGGACGACAATATGCACTTCTGGACGATTTATTGACAGTCGGATTTTTTTGGACATTCTCAAACCACACCTCCAGCACACCTGGGACCCTCGCCAGTTAAAATGAACACCAGTTAAACTGTCACACTGGAAACATGTCTTTCTCCGTTGCAATATTTAACCAGGAAGCCAAAGTGTTCCCAAGCAGGCAGGAGACTGTAGTGACATGGGAGGGTGTTCAAGCTCTGGTTTTCTCGCTAGTGTTAGCTATGAGGTACACGGGTTGCATGTGTAGCTGCCGGCGGAAAATAAACACACACAACTTCCGTTCCAGGAACTCACCCGTGCACAGCTGTGTACCGAACCGAACGTCCTGTACCGAAACGGTTCAATACAAATACATGTATTGTTACACCCCTAATCATTATGGTATAAAATCCCCTGGCACAGACTTGCGACTTTCTTCAGAGGGTAAGTGAATATCTCATTTTTACACGTGGCTATTTGGTTCAGATGGTTTCAATAGTCGAGATCTTTCAAATAACTTTACATCACTACAAAAGATCAGCAGAGCAACGGTGACAGTAATAAAATAATATATGATGTTAAATGTGGATCACCTGCTTCAGGGGTCACTGCAAGTTGAGGAAAATGAGAAAACAAAGAAAACAACATACAACAGGCTGCAGCACTTGGTGGTAAAACACATTTTACAGGAGGGATAAGTATAAACATTGGTACAGTCTTTCACTTGCAGTATAAAGTCTGAGAATTTGCGGGTGTAAGGAGGCTGCTGGACTTCAGCATTTGTTTTTAGGCCTCAGTGGAGACATTTTCGAGGTGTTGAGTACCTGCATGAAATAATCTTAACCATCTAATCTTTAAAATGAACTTACTACACTCAATCACCATTGTCCCTGAATGAATCAGAAGTATTGACAGCTCGTCAGTGATGACTTTCTGGTTGAAAGCTTACTGTTATGTGGAAGCCACATAAACAATGACCACCAATACTTGACAGGTTTACCTCTGATAGGATACCTCAGTTAATATTAGTCACTGATAAGAGTTTCTTTTTTGAATAAATCCGACTAAAATTCACTGTGTGAGACAAAAGTGGGTCTGTGCATGTGTGTGTGGGTGTGTCCCTGTGCATGATATGCTCGTATGAATGGCGTCATTGTCAGTGTCACGACGTGGCAATTTGTTTATGTTCATCTAAAGCAGTCAGTCACAGTTAAGATTAGGGTCACATTAGTAACACGCCACTGAAACATCAAGGGAGAGGGGGCTGCTACATGTGTTTTGTGTATGTGTGTACAGTATGTGTGTTTAGTGACACTATCCGTGCACAGTGTGACAGACATTTCGCTTTGAGATGATAGAACCAACCCAAAGTTGGATGTTAGGAGTTTCTGCCTGCCTTGTTTCCTTTTTTTGACTCCTCACTTCAAAGCAAAAAACCCACTCAACCTCAGAGGATAACCGCACTGCCCCTTTAAATCCACCGGCAGCATCCTTCTGGCATGCCATCTTCATCACATCATGATTTCTGGACACAGCTTGAGAGACAAGTGAAACGAGGGAGGACTCACCCGGAGAGAAGGAGCAGCTTGAATGCAGACAGGAGGCAACATGGGCCATGCCTCCCTGACTGGTGCCTCTGCCTCCACCATCAGTCTGTGTACTGCCGTCCACTCTGCTGCTCCCTGACTGCTCCTGGCTTCTTCCTGCTTCCTCCTGCAAAGCATGATGGGAGACGCACCCCCTGTGTCCTTGCTGTCTGCGGATTGGAGCCGAGCAGAGGGGGAGGGGAGAGAGGGACTGCTGGCAATGGATGGTTACCATGGTGACTAAGCCTCTATGTGTGCATGGATGACATCCTCTCCAAACCCCTGCTTCACTCCTGTATGATATTAATGGCAGAATGATGTGTTAATTTTGAAAAAAGCTGGGGGGGTTTTTTCAGTTCATTGAATCTTCCATTTTGTGTGTTTGTTTTTTTCTCAGAAATTCCAATTCTGCACAGTATCAGATGCAGTAAAAGTATCAAATCATATCTTTTAAAGTAATATGCTGTTCAAAGTGTGTTCCTCACAGTTTATTATAATACACAAAAACTGTCCAAACATATTTGGCCATATTTCCTCTGCTATTGAGAAATTTTTACCAGGTATATAAATTGCACCTTAGTTATTGATGTCTTTAAAGGTGCAATATGTAGTTGAAAAACATCCAAAAGTCAACTAAAATGATCAAAAGCCTGTAAAGAAATAACAGTTTGTTATGACCTTCTGACTTTAAACACCTACACTCGCTGGTCTGAGCTGCACGGCTAACTGAGCTAACAAACTAATGGCAGGTACAGTTAGCAGCAGTTAGCGGTTTTCTCTGGTGATATGCTGCTCTCTATTTGTTTGTAATATGAGAGCATCCGGTGGGTATAATTCCAGGGTAAAAAGTCCCTGAATAAATGTTCCCACCTGTTTGAGTGACGTTAAAACTACAGTGCTCTAGTTAATGATTCAGCCTGTTTTGAAAATGAAAATATATATCACAAACTGTGTTCATTTCAGCCACAGCAGTGCTACTTACGGAAGAACAAGCGCTGCTCTTTTCATGTTCCCTCTGCAGATTAATTATCTTGAACCAGCAGCCATGAACAGTTCGGCCAGCGCTGCACATGTTAAGCTTTCCACAACAACAACCACAACTTTCCTCTTGTTGTTGCTGTATCATTTGCGTTATCTAATGCAGGGGTTCCCAAACTTTTCCATGCCAAGGCCCCCCAAACAGAATTAGCTTCTGGCCGGGGACCCCCAAACCCACAGACAATGCTACAAAATATGTAAAGAAACATCAACTTTTAGAATGTATTTTCTTACTTTTATTCACTATTCAATAATCATTACATTTATTTAGCATAAGAAAATGATTAACAAACATCTAAACACTCGTTTAGAGGGTCTCCAGACAGAGGACGCATTTCAGGGAAGCATGGCCATTTTTCTGTATGGCTGTACAGCCATACTTAATGTCTCATATTTTCAGATTTTAGTTGGCCATGAGTTCTTAGGTTTTTTTGCAGCAGAGTCCTCCACGGCAGGGCTGTTGTCAAAAACCTGTCCATTTTGCGCTAACTAGCTACACGTTAGCTTGAGGAGCAGAGCAGCTTGATAACAACCGCCAGGTCTACACAGATTATGACATAGTCATGCCGAACTTGCAGCTGAACTTGAGAATCCGACGATTGCGGCAGTTTACGTGTCGTACAGTTCAGGACAAATGTTTTTGTTGGTTTTTTTTGCATTTTTCTTATCTTCCCTTCAATATTCTGAGGCCCCCCTAGCGCCCCCTGGCGGCCCCCCGACTTTGAAAACCACTGATCTAATGCACTGACACTGATCTTGATCTGTACGGAATCATTTACTATCTATTGTCTATCTATCTACGCGTATGCTGCTGTGCAATACATTGTTACTCAATTACACTGAGAGAACTTGATAGTGTCTTTTTAACATATGGTCAATGCTTCGGTAAACTGACACTTAAACCAGTACATTTCTGGTGCATTTGCCCTCATCTCCAGAGTGCTGGTTGTCCTAGAGAACTTTTCAGGCAAGCAGGATTCAAGAACTGAAACAGTATTCAGGAGATGATATGCGTGACAAGGTCAAGTAGTGCCGAAAAAATACAAACAGTGTTTCACCGGCGTTGATTGATGTGCAGATTCCCAGAATTTTAGCTAGGTGATGCTGTCCCAAACTATCTATGGACACACACATTCATAAGAAAGGAAAACACAATGTCATGAAGGCACTGAGAGACACCCTGTAGCTACAAATTAAGAGGGAAGAATACGAACAACCTGAAAAGACACTTCCATCCTGCTATTAATGCCTCGCTCAGTTGGCTAATTCTAAGTACTAATGGTGACTAAGCATGTAAATTTGCTAATGTTAAGTCAGTGCTAACAGGCAGTCAGCTGTGTCAGCTTGTGGCAAATTTGTTAGCAGGCCATGTTGGGTTGGCCCTGGAGGCCAGGAAGCAGCAGAATAATGACCGATTGTGGCCGGGTTAATGTGTTAGCTAATGTTAGTTGACTAACTTCAAGTGAAACATTCAAGGCTTTACATTAATGTTACAACTTGTCCAGGATAATTCAAGTGAAATGCTTCGAGGTAAACATATGGGGATTATGAGATTTCAAACCTGTTCCCCAATGTGTTTAGATGTGCATCAGGTGTTGCTGCTTTTACGTTGACAGACTGTAAGTTCATTTATGTATTGCATGTATTTGAACAAGAAACTCCCTCACATTTGTTTGCCAGAAAAATCATAGTGGTACCTCCCGACATGGCATCGCACTCACTATCTAGTCAAACTGTTTTTTTCTCTAAGATTACACAGAAACTTATTTGGCAGATATTTGTGAATGATTTCTTAACTCTAAGACCTGTCAGCATATGAATTGACTTAACTGTTTCAACACTAGAGTGATGTAAGTAACACTGTCTCAACAGACTGCCTGGTGTGATTAAAAAGAAACCTGCAAACATGCAGCTGCTGATGACGCAGAGGCTTATAAATCAATAAACTACCTGCTGCCATTCATCATTACTGTGCTGTTGTTCGATGGTGTGCCACCACTGACAAACTATTACAGAGTGGAGAAAGAAGAATGCACATATTCCCAACCAAACACCATACGGATTTATTTACTGCATGAGAGCTGATCTTATTTCTGGTTATGGAGCAGTTTTGGTAACAAGATAGAGGTTTCAAATCCTTTTTGGATCTTTAGATTTTTAATAAGCCTGTTTCACAACAAAGAAATGTCGATTTTCAGTGTCAATTTGGAGGCGTTACTCTGTGTTCAGCACCACATTTGTGAACATGCACTTTGATAAAATGGCTTTTTCTGATTGATTGATTTTATAGATAATGAAGTAATGAAACACTCCCCTGTCTATATCAGTGGAGCAGTGGTCATCACACATCATCACCCTGGTTAAAAAAAAAAAAAGCACAGAAAAGACTCTACTTCCTACGGAAACTTAAGAAGGCTAAATTCCGGGGCCAGATCCTGGTCAGCCTTTACAGAGGAGCGATAGAAAACATCCTGACTGGAAACATCACAGACTGGCACGGTTCATGAACGGCCCAGGACAGGAAGAACATCAGCATTACCATCTGCAGAGCATCGTTGACATCGGTGAAGAACATTGCCACCACTTAACTTTCTCCTCCCCTCCGACATTTCTCAAGGGTTACAGGGCTCCGACAGCAGACACAGGAGTTCATTACGTCTACTTCTATATTCATTAACTCCTTCAGTTGAGAAACCACTTATCTGTCAGGAATGTAAATGTTTAAGGAAGATTAGCTGCAACAGAGGAAAAGTCATGCACACAAAATACCTGCTGCCAAGTCATTCTCACAGGGACATGGCTAAGAAAGACACGTGTCAGTGTTTAATTAAGGTTAGGTATTGAGAGCATCCTGATTGGACACATCACAAATTGGTTTGGGCAGAGTATGTGTGTCACTCTCGACAATTGATGAAACTGCATTGTAAAAATATCGATACAGTCAAAATAAATGAAACAGCAGTAAAATAACATCACACACAAAATCAATTAATGTTTCACCATGTTTCAAAATCACCTTATAGCGTGAGGCTGCACTTTTCAATGTCTGAACTGGGCATGCAATTTACTGTCTCTGTATGCTCTGACCTGGTGGTGGTAAACTGGGTCCTTGTGTCTGACCACACTGACTTGCCTGGCTAGCTCCAGGTTCGGAGCTGCCAGGGCTGCTGACATTGGGGTTGGGGTCTGTCTGGACCTGATCTGTGCTTCAAAAACAAAAAAAAAGCCTAATATATCTCCCTTCCTCCTCATTGTTATCTGTCCCTATACAAAATAAGACAGCCTGGTTACACCTCAAGATTGTGTTAGTCAGAATCTTCAGACTATTTATCCCCATTCTCGTGCGGTAGTTTAAAATCAACTACCAGCCCAGCTACTATAAAATTACTCTGGATCATGTAGGCTAGTCAGCGCTAAATAACTTGGCCATAATTCAGACCTTCACAATAGCAAACAAGCATGGACATTGAGATAATGCGCTCAACTGTTGAGAAACGGACATTGGCGGTTTGACAGACAACAAGCTGTGCAGGGCCTGTGAAAGGTGTCCGTGCTGTAACCATAGAAGGACTCCGCTGAAGGACTGTTTTGAACAGTGTTGTATGAATTACAAAAAACTCAAGCTGCAATAATGATCACACTGTACCTGCTGAGGAGACTCAGGTGGCACTCCTGAGGACCTGGTTTGACTCTGCTGTGGCATCAGCCATTTTCAATGGACTACTGACAGGAAGAATCTTGACAAAATGACCACGAAGGCCTTGGGATGCCCACCAGTCCCCGTGCAGGTGGTGGGAGAAACGGGTACGACAGCTAAGCAATCCCTGGTAGGGAGCGGCCCCCACCCTGTGTGAAATGGTGTAAATATTCTCGTCAATGTGCAATAATGTCAATGTTTTTTTTGTTTTGTTTCTTATATATGTTGTTTATATTGTTTCTACAGCTTTTTTTTTTTTTTTTACTTATATCTGTATAATCTTTTTTATTTTTACTACTGTTTTTAATTGATGCTCTCTATATTTGCTATCCTTTTTGCTGCTGTAATATTGCTAATTCTTTGTTTTGACAATTATCAGTTGTGATATTATGAGGCTTATTATCTTTTATAGAGACAATTTTGGTATTCAGCTAACTAATTAAAATACTAATTTGCAACAGTACATTAGCTGTATGATATTCACGCTATTTAGTGAAAAGATTCAGATAAAAGAGTTTTTTTTGTATTTTGTTTGAAATCTTATTGATGGTGTTGTGATGATTAATGATTGATAGAATGATGCATTGATTGATTGATGAACATGGCTGACTAATAATAGTATTAATATAAATAAAAGAAAATATCATAACAATATTATCAATAATTAATCATCAGCATCATGACATCTGATAAAAGGGTTAGCAGCAAAGTTTGCCATTGCTATGTGTGCTGATGTGCTTTCAATACCTTTTTCTGTATTATGAAGCTGCAGGGGAATATATCTGACTCTGCTTTGTCTAAGGCTGTTTGCCTTCTATTATCTGAGCGTGTATAAGTGTTTAAGCTTCTTCAGCACCAAAGCCTGTTGTATTACAAAACCAGTTTTTGACTATAAGTACGTGTTTCATTCATTCCAGTAGTAAACACTTTCTCTTGTTATAGTAAAAACAACGCAGGTGCTACAAATAACATTAATGTTGGCTCTGTTCTACTCGGGCCTCCACTGTGACATCGTTTAATCACTAAGCATTCACACAGGTGCTTTTCCTGCTGGGACAGGTCAAAAGATGAAATGGGCGTTCAGCTGCATGAGCTAAGTGTAGACGCTTGTGTTGGAGCAGCATCTAGTGGTTGTAATGAGAGAAGCAGGGATGGTGTTAGAGCCAACACAAAGCAGCTGATGCTAACGTCTTGTGTGTTAACCCTTGGCTTTTGCATGTTATCTGATAAATTGCCTCCAGTGATTTCACTCCGTGGCGAAGCTGCATTGTGGGTAGTGTAGGCTAGGAAGATTCAAATGTTAGACCAGTGGGCTGCTTTTTAAAATCTTTTGCCTTACATTACCCACAATGCTACTCAAGGACATCACTGGATGAAATTTATATTGATATTTTACATGCAGCTTCCTCTGGAGCCACAGAAGGCTTTATTCACCAGTGCAGTAGTACAAGAACTGGTGGAGTTACCTTTTAAATAAAAGTAACCAACCATATAGTGTCTCCTCATAAGTTGCCATGTGATGTAGCTTGTCAGAGTTTTGGTGTTCTCATCAATACTCCTATTCCTTTCTTTCTTTTTTAAACTTTCAAATTAACTTTAAAGATATTTTTCACTGGACCTCTGTAGAATAAATATAAACAGTATTTTACAAGGCAGGCAACCTATAGCCCAGATAAAGACAAATACTAACCTCTACAGGCTTTCCTTTATAAAACAACTGCAAAAAGAGATGCTTTAAAACATTTTATAATAATAATACAATTTAAAAAATGATCTTAATGTTGCTGGTCTAAGTTTTGGGGAAATGCTCCTTGTGGACTTGTTAAGGTAGCCACGCTCTAAAGCAGACTCCGCTTTCTCGCGTATTTCACTCTAAACGGGACCAAAATTTACAAAATCAAGATAATGTTTCATTGAAGAAGACTTGAAAGTAGTGATTGAGATCATGAACTCATTAGCAAACTGTTCACTGAGGTCATTTTCTCATAAACTCACATACAATTGTAATTTTTGAAACCAGTGGAGTCGCCTCCTGCTGGACATTGGAAAGAATGCTCCGTCCACGTATTAGGCTGTCTGAAGGCTGTTATCACCTGCTGTCAAGTAAAGCAGCGGGTGTTTTCCACCATCTGGCCTCTGACGGCAGAAGTATGACCTGGCTCACCGTAATGAGGCAAAGAAGACATCAAACCAGGAAACTTAGTTGGACAGCAACACACAGGTCAGATTTAAGCTTCACCAGAGGTGTTTTCAAACAGTATTTTTCAGTTTTACAAAAACAAAGGACTTCAGGGATGAATACTGTTTGGCTTTGAAAATGTACATCTGGTTAACTTTCCCACCTCCGATGAAAAAACAGCAGCTCACATCTGCTTCCCTGAGCTTTTCTCTGGGAATCCTCCTGAACGGCCAGGCCCAGGTTTACCGCTTTGATGTCAAGGCTGACCTCTTACCTCCACATGGAAGGAGATAAGTAATAAATCCCCTCAAAGGCTTTATTAGAAAATCACATTTTAAACCCTAGAACAAATTGTTTCTTCGGTGGACGTTTCTGTTGGAAGAGCCGATTAGGCCGGATTCACACAGGAATAAAACGTTGCATGACTAATTTGTAGCACCCCATAGAAGGATAAAATACTGGATCTTTGTCTTACGGGGTTAAAAATAATTTTGTATTCCTCTGTTAAATTCAGACCGAGCTTGGAGCTGGGGTGCTTTCAGAAAAATCCAGGTCCAGCTGTGGCACTGCTGTGCTTTGAGCCAAAGCCTTGAGATCTTCATGCTTGAGACGGTGTGTAAGCCCGCAGAGATTGTGTTGGAGTCAGGGAGTTTCGAGAGGGCTCACAGAATAATGAATTCCTCCTCTGGAGTTTTCCTGATTGGTTAATGGCCCAGCAAATCAGCTCTGAGATTGTTTGCAGCGACGGAGGGAATGATTGGAGATAATCACGCTTGCCGCTACCAAATGGGCTTCCTGACGAGGGGCTTTGTGTTTAATCGCTGCCTGCCACGGGCCAGCAGTAATAAAGGCTTGTTCAAATGTCTTTCAGGCCAACGTGGGATAATATCAGCCGCCGCTCGATGCTCATGTTGTTGTACCGGCAGGAGCGAATCACAGAGCTCAGGTGAGGATGTGTAAATCATCGACAGAAGATGTGTGAAGACTGAAATAGTTACACCTAAAATGGCGAAAACTTCTTTAAAATATAAGTTAAAGAGCATTCATCATATTTGACAGTGGTTCTCGATATAGAGTTTACCCCCAAGGTGATCATGAAATTAATTTTTGGGGTCTTAATATGATGCATACTGTAGTTGTAGATTGGTAGATTAGATAGATGACTCTCCCCAAATTAACTCAATATTATGTCAATATATGGAACCCACACTGGGTCAATTTCAATGCAGTATTTGCGTAGTTGCTGATGAACATAGTAATCTTTCCCTCAGGAGTTTGTGGAGACCAAAACAGATTCAAAAGAAGAGTGACTATTAGACTCCCATCCGTCCGGTGTCCAGGAACATGACTGAATGATAATGTTGTTCTGTGGGTGCTGGATGTGTGAATAAGCCACTGTTTGTTAACCACTAAGCCACACAATGCGATGTAAATGCACAGTTTACAACGTGTTGTTGCCATTGTTGTTCTTGTCGTGCCCAGCAACTGGCCAATAAATAATTAAGCAGATAGATTCATGCAGGTTTGCTGAGCCAGAACAACACGACTCTACCGACTCTGAACCAACACAGAGAAATTCACATGGTTCAAAATACTTGGTACAATTCGATAGATGTGAACTGTGTTTGCCATCTTGGCTCTCCCTCGTGTGCTGCAGTTTAGAAACTAAAAATCTCAGAAATTAATCAGTCTATCTCAAGTTTATTTATCATCTCCATCACACACATAAAAGATGAAATACAGGGAGCAGCGCACTGTTAAAACGTTGTCACATTGTAACAAGACGTTCGTTGAGCCCGTCATCTCTGAAGCCGGACGTTGAAGTTGTGCTTTGGAGAATAAAAAACGGAACAGTGATGAGTTAATTGTTGCTTTCTGAGGCAAAGATGCAGAAGGATTTCAAAAAGGAAAATGCAGATCTCAGTGATGACTGTAGGTGTCTGAGCTTGTTTCACACCTCGGTGTGTCAGTCCCCTATATGTGATGTGTTTGGCAGAGAGAGTGAGACAGACGGAGTTCAGATATGTAAACTGAGCGGCAAACATCAGAGGAGAGAGGAGACTGTGTTATTAAGACATTCTTCAATCTACTTTTGAATCAAATGTTGCTAACGCTGCCAAACCCACTGAGAAACACAGCCAGCCCTGCAGCTCTGTACTAATTTTTAGTGTTTTTTGGCCACATTTTACTCAATATTTTGTTTTTTTCCACGCCCCGGCTCACCTGGCTAGGAAGCTGTTGCAAGCAAAGCAAATAAATCCAACATGCTGAGAATGGGCTGCACGACTGACACAAAACAGCAGAGCGCTGGTAAGAAAATAGAGACCAAATTAGAGCTCAAAGTTGAGTGAATATTGGATTTTTCTGCCCTTTAGTGGTCAGAAAACACTTACTGCAGCTTTAAAAACACAACCGTCAACTAACTGAAGAATGCAGAGGGGCCTCTTGTTCTTTATTTGAGTGACATCAGACCTTTAATATCCACCTCAGCCTAAAGTAATTTTAAAATAGTTCATCAAAATGTTTTGATTTCGTATTATTTAAGTTCACTGAGGAGAGAACAAAAAATATTACTTGTGCTAAGAAACGTGTCAGTGCATAAATATAACAATCTTTAAAGAAAACTGTAAAATGAGCATTTTCAAAAAATGCAGATCATGAGTTTAGTTCCATTAGAGGATGAAGTCACAATAGCATCAACTGGACAATGGAAAAGATTTTCCTGTATTTTTTCATTTGTAATTTGTTTGTTATATACAATTATTTTTAAATATTCATCAATATGAGAAGAGTAAATTAATTGAATGTGCTATTAAGTGCAATGAATGCAATTCTGCGAATATTTTTATTTTATTCTTCTTATTGTCAACAAACCCTGTGAAAAGATCAAAATCACCACGTGTAATAGACCTCTGCAGATTACTTTTAGTTCATTAACATTGCGTAACATTTGCAAAATGTCACAGTGCCCATCAATATGCCGCAGGCAGATTCTTGGTTTTGGTCTTTTAACAAAAAAAGAAATGAAGAATATATTTTCATGATGTTGAAACAAAGCATAAATGTAATCACTTATCAGGATTTTGTATTTGCATAAAATGTTAACTCAGAATTACATCACATTTCTTATGAATTATAGCCTGATATCATTTAAAAGCGAACCTATTTTCATCTGGGGAATCAATTACTTATTTGTTCTTTCAGTGGATTGATTACTCTTCAGAATAAAAGGCCCTGTAAAGCGTCCGTCGGCTTCAAGTTTTTATTTAATCGCAAATACTGAATGTAATGGAGGAATACTTGATTTACACTCTGTGATGCTAATGGAGTGTTAATGGATGTTACCTCTAATGGATTTTATGTATTGGGTTTTTATTGTTTTACCACTGTGTCAAATGACAGCTTGTTTACCTCCTTAAATAAAGGTAACGATGATGATATGTGACAGATGATCACCTATCTATCTGCAGGATCGCCTCATCTACATGGTGGCTACTGAGTTTTAAAATGTGGTCACTGAAATCCAAACTAATTGAGTTTTCATGTTGCGTTGATGCTACTGTGTCTAAAACTCTGCTTCCTGTTTCAAGTTGTCTAATTCTTTCACAGTGGGAGCATTTTCTTTTCTTACTCGGCACACATTATCTGCATTTAAAGAAATTCTGCCCACTTTTAATGACACCAGAAAGTTATTCTCAACTTTTCCAGATACACGTATGGCAGTGTGATTTTAACACTGCTCATTGCATTTTCCACCTTGCTGCAGTGATGTAGAGCTGCACCACAAAACCACTCACCGTCAGAGATGCAACAGATGTCACGATGTAAGTGCAACAATATTTTATGTGCCATGACAGGTTTAGGGAAGTGTTTCATCACAATGATAGGAGGGTTTTTATGACGCTGTATTTCATCACAAACTTTACAGACTTCTAATTTCACATCCTCAGACTCAGAAACTGGTGTTTCGAAGGGAAACACGAACTAAAGCATTTTAATAAAAAATGTCCACTTTTGACATCCAACAGTTTCAGTGTGCCATTGATGCTTGTAAATGGCAAGAATACAAACTTCTGTACAATAAACTGAATTTGGATCTAATAAGACCTGCGGTCACCTGTGTCACCACCTGGCAGTTAATTCTGTAATGACGTTTCTCCTTCACAACATGGCGCAAAAGGACTTCATGCTATGATGGAACGTCATCATAGAGCGTAAAAAAGCAGAAGAGGCCTCTTGTTTCGTCCAGCATGTTTGCCTTGTAGTCTGCTCTTGTTTTGTGAGATTTGTGGCAGAGTACAGACATGGAAACATTGGCAGAAGTCTTCTATAACTATTAGGTTAATTCAGCACTAATACGCATCATTCCTTTCTCATTCAAAGTCACCGGGAGTCCGATTTGCCTTTCAGCACTTGTCTGATGCCTCTAACCTTTGGATTACCCCAGACGGCATCATCAAACAAGTAGCAAAGTCAAGGATGATGCTGGATCATAGCTGAATATCCAGGTCCAAGTAGTCCTCATTTAACAGGTCAGATCAGTTTACAGTGGCTGTTGAGAACGAGACCATCTCAAAGGTAACCCTCACAGCTCTGTGAAGACGTCCTCATAGGGGCCCGAGAGAGTCCTGGGACTCCTGCTCGTTGGCCAGTATCGTCCGCCCGTTGTCGCTGTAGCTCCGGTTTGGCAGGAAGGACAATCTGACAAAAGAGACAGAGACGTATTTAGTCAACTTAAATCAAGCCTTAAAGGCAAAAGTGCCCCCTGAAAGATAATTTCAAGTCTGTCTCAAACAATCAAATAAAGATTTGATTAGTTTGTTTTTGTAGGAAAATGTTGGGAGGTTGAGGTTGATGTCAAGGAAGACACAGTTGTATGATAGTTCTGCTGGCAGAGAAGAGTTTCTGTGGCAGAGTCGAGTTTCTGTGGCAGAGTCAGTGGGAATACAAGAAGAGGGAGGCATGGGAAATGAATAAAGAGCGACTGGGAACCACTGTCCACATTCTTCTCAAAGCAGGCAGCAAAGTCCTCACCAAAGATAGCGGAAGAGGAGGGAGCTTAGAAGCAGATAGTTGGAGTTTAAAATGGCCAAAGGACATTTTAGCATTTGTTTTTGCAGTGACAGTTTATTTAGTAAGTATCATTTTTAAAATATCCACATAGTTACCGTGGCAAGAAGGAAAATATTCGGTGATCTACTGTATGTTTTCACTGGTCTGTTTACAACCAACCAAATGTATTTGTTTATAACCCGTGTGGATGTTTGCCCATGATTTTATGGTGGCTTTACAGCCATGACATTTTAAATGTTTCCAAGAACCGCAAACACACAGGTACGACATATTGAAGAAATGCAGTAACTTGTCCTGTATACGTTTGTACAGGACAAGTTGGTGGTTCCGCTGAGAGAACGGAGAGTAATTCCACCGATGAGTCTTCAATTAAATTGTAAATAAAGTTGAATTTATGTTCCATCCTGGGATAAATAAAAACTTTAATCCTCCTGTGTATAGACTTCAGGACCTCATGAGCACGTCACTACTACAAAACACGCACACAAGCAAACACACACACCTGAACGGAAGTCCGGGTGGTAAGTCCCCAGGATTATCTATTATCAGACCATTTACTACAATGACCGCACACAGACACACACACACACACACACACACACACACACACACACACACAGTCCCACATGGAGGCATGTCCAGGGTTGAGGAGGTGACGGGGGAAATATAAACACAAATGTTCTCTAAGTTCTGCTCCTCTGTTTTGTGTGTTTTCTGTACAGCCAGTCTGTTTACTGTCTAAACACGGCTCGCTCTCCGTCTCTGTCTGTCTGTCACACAGTCGTGGATGAGAATAGCCACCAGGGGAGGGATCAGTGTAAGACAACAGCAGCCTGAAGCACCGAGGAGGAAATCCAAGGAAACAGGCATCCGGATTACAAAAAAAAAAAAAGAAAAAAATTAACCCTACATTGATGCTTACACATAACTTATTTAAACTGGCTAAACCCAGGGGAAACTGCAATTGCAGCAACTGTTCCAATTCAGTGTGGCAAGTGTGACACTCTTACACCAAGCGAGGATGAGATGCTAAAAATGAACATCTTAATCATACAAACATACTACAAAACATAAAGCATTAGCTGTAGCTTTAGCTTAGTGTATACGATGTCTGTATGCGACTCTGAGGGTTATGTTTGTGGTAAACTGCATCAGTCAGTGTGTTCAGAGGACATTATGCCCCTAGCATCCACTGAATCCAGGGTTTGTACTGCATTCTTCAACATGAGTAACTAAGTAGTCTGAAACAGAATATTGGCAGCCTCTCTTTGGGACCACAAATACCTATGCCAGCAACAGCTGTCCTTACTGCCTTGAGAAAGATTAGATGTTTATTGAGTTTATTTTAATTGGATTGTAACGCGGGAATCCTTAAATAGACCCTCTTGCAAAATCCCTTTTTGTTCCCCGACTATTGCTCTTTATGAGACAAAAACAAAACCCTCCTCATCCCCGAGATCCGACCCCGATTGACATCATGTGAAAAATACATGTCTTTGTAGGGATGAAGATCGAATTTAATCACTCATTAAGCGTCGTTAAATGAATGCTCTCCCCGACATCTGGGGCGTTTTTGGATTCAGTTTCATCCAGCGGCTCAAGATGGATTCACTTTTAAATTCAGATGTATAGTCCGACCAAAAAGACTTATACAGCACTGATAAAGATGTTTAGACTTCTTATCATCGTAAATGAATTCACGTTAAGTTGAGATACGGGTCACGTTGCTGGACTTACATATATGGTATCGTTCTTAAGCAAAACACGAACATGTTATCCTTAAATCTAATCTGTGAGGGCTAAGCAGACGTTTTGACTACACACATCAGATGATATATGACACTTCAAGTACATACACATTAAATTTATCACTGCACATATCTTCCCTCAGACGTTCAGTGTAGCAGCAGCAGTGCAGCTTAAATTTGGGTCATGTCATTGAAAAAGCAGCTATTTTTTCCCACCCGTAACAGAACATTTGAAAAGAGAAGGGGGGGATGGGTGTGTTGGAAGTTTCCCACAACTTTAATCAAATCTTATAACATCGGTTTCATGAAGGAACCGCAGGCTAACGCTGTGTCCACAGATAGTTTAGTGGTTAACTCCCACCAGAGACTTCCCTCCTGTGTCTCCTCTAATCTGTCTCACTTTCTGCTTCATCACTGTCCAGCTGGAAGGGGGGAAAAAAGGGCAAGGTGAGAGGGATTTCTCTTACAATACATGTGCACTTTGGGAAGTGTTCATCATTTTGTTTAGTTTAAGGGAAGAGAAACATTTTTGTGAGGCTGCGTCAGTTGTCAGTATTGATCAAAATAAAAATGTGTGGGGAAATGATTCCTCCAGTGTGGTCTGGAGGAGAAGGACGAGAACCAACTTGTGGTATTTTACTCATTTTTCTCAAGGGGATCTCAAATATGCTTCAGTTTCCATTCTGATTACACAGCAAACTGATCCTGAACTGAACTGCAGGGGTGATGACTGCGCAGCTGATAAACACTGAGAGTTTAGATTGAACATTTTTATGATTTTATGATCTTTATGTTGTTGTTTTGACTGTGGCGGGGTCCGCCATCCCTGTGATGGATTCAGATTGCCTCCGTTCACACATTTGTTTCAAAGGGTGTGCAGCATATGATCCAGCCTTACTCTCACTGACATCTACCTCATTTTTCACTGTTCACTTTTAAGTTACTGCTAATGCTAACCCAAGTTTTCCTAGCATTCAACTGTCGAAAGGCGGGATCACTCGGAATGGGAACAACCACGGAGCATGAAGACAGAGGGTGAATAGAGGTGCTGCAGCAATGGACAGTATAAAGCATGAAAACCATTCAAATTAAAGTAGGTACCTGAAAATAAGCACTGTATGAGACAGATATGACACTGGTCAGAGGCTTTATTTTCTAGTTCTGCAAATGACTCAAATAAACGAAAATAAAATAAAATAAAATTATCTTCTTCAATTCTACCCTGAATTGTACATTTGATGCCATCAAATAACTACAAAGTTGTTACAATTTCTTCAGCCCTCATACCTCACATGTCTGAGTGCATGAGAGTCATTTCTCAGACATAAAAGGCCAGTTTAAAAACAGCCCCAGTACAGGTCACGTTCTTGCTGTTCCTAACTGAATCTGGTGCCTGTATGCTGGCAGATTAGTTTGATCTGTGGCTGAATTCCAGTCGATCAAAACGTGCATCAAAATGCTAGATGTGCAGGAAAAGATCGTGAGAAAGGAGTACTCCTTGACTCCTTAGTCTGATTTTTAAAGGGATTTGTTCTTTTGGGGAATTTAACTGGAAGCAGGCATTTCAGACAATGTTTATGAAACAATATTTATTGTTTTATTTATTATTCACACAGTTGTTTGTGTATGTTGGCTCCAATGTTTCAACTGCTTCAGCCAAAGGTTTTGCATTCTTTTATAGAAAATGTTTTTTAAAAAGACAAGCTTTAAACTATTGAAGACAAGTCCCTCACTTTCAGTTTTATGGGAATTTAATAAAGAGTGCTTCCCAACGCAAGGTCTCATGAATGCCTGATTCTAAAATGTCTTTGCATGAACCATTTTTGTAACTGTATCTAAGCCACAGTCCTTGTGCAGGATTCATGCAGGGCTCAAGTAAATTAAAATATCATAAATTATTATGCCAAGAATTTAAATATACGTTGTACAAGCAACTTTTCTAATCGATCTCTGTGCTTGCATGTCATTTATGAGAGGAAACATCTCAGGTACAATCAGGTTATCGCTTCCAGACCCCAAGTAATCCCCCACGTACCCTTTCATATTTCCACGTCTGCCTCTCCAAATGCAAAAATTCCCAGTTCCCTTCTGCCTTCCGTCTCGTGCAACAAGTGACTTGTGACAAAACATCACCTGATCCGTAACGTGACCTTAACAGAGATCAACACGAGATAGAGGAGAGGTTTGTATTCGTTTAATTTTGTGCTAATATCTTTCAGGGACATTAAATAATCAAATTTCGCTCTTATCTCCGCGCTTTGGGAGCTATAGTTGTTAGGAGGGAGTGCTGATGGGGACAGCAGATAAGCTGTGTTTTCCCACAGGATTGCAGTGGAGCAGGCTGGCCATGGATGTAGTGGTGACGTTACGCCCGACTGACTGGAATGAGTGAGCCTTCCTCGACCAGTTTGGCAGATATTGCTGGAGGGGATAGTTCTGTTTAGTTTCTAACCAGCTCTGAGACCATACTGACGGTTTCACATGTGTTAATTACAAACTGTGTATAGTTAACATGATGATTTACAGTCACAAACTGGTACATGTCAAAACAGTTGCTACTCTAACTCAATTAGTAAATTAATACATTTACTTAAAGCAGATATAGATAGTATGTCCCTGTGGTATGACTGCTCCTGTTGCATACACTGATCTCAGTGCTATGAAAATGCAGAGTAAAGTACCTGGTTGTATTAAAAGGTAGGCAGGCTTTTCTACTGAGTGATTCAGTAAAATGAATGCCTGCTTTTAACCATCTCAAGTCTTGGTGGAAAAGGTGGACCCCGCCACTCTTGTTTCTATCACTCGCTTTCTTTGCCTTCTCCATCAGCTGGGTTGTTTTTCTTTTGCAGGGTAGACTTTCCACAATTCCAGTTGTTCCACTGTTACCCAGGGATAGCAACTGGCAATCTTCTGGACAAATCCAGCCCGATTCAGACTGAATAGCATAGTGAAAGCGAGACTTGTAGGGAATCAATCTGCTCGCATTTTTTTCTTCAATATTTCATGTACAACTAGAAATAGAATGGCAAGTACAGACTGAGACCTTGCTTGGACAGCTCCAGCACCCGAGGGAAATTCACTGGCTAATTGGCAGCGTGAATTAATTCTGAAATCTGGACCAGTGAGGCTTCAGTGATCGAGAGATGAACTTAAGAAGTGAAATCCAAGTATTCTGGGATCTATTTTTTTTATTTATAATTTAGGAGCACCTGAACAGGTTGACCGCTAAGCACCACTATCTCAACACAGAAACAGGAAGTAATCACTCTGCTTTGATATAAGAGCTCTTCCTCTGGTAGACAAAAAGACACTATATCATTTTATTTGTTTTTGTTTTGACATGTTAGATCAGACCATGCCAATAATACATTACAGCCTTTTTAGAGACCCACATTTTTACATTTTCCTGCTTTCTACACTATAAACAATGTAAATTCCTCCCAACTCGCTAAATTTTGCTTTTGCTCCTCATGGTGAAAGCGTAACATGGATGCTTCTCTCTTCCAGGAACCCCTGATTTCAGAGACATTTCTTTGAAAAACCTCACGTCATTCCAAATTTGAAGATTTCCCATCTCTCATCCTGAGATCAAACTGAATAAAAGCATCAAGAGCACGACAGGACTTCAGTCAAAAACTATGGCTTCACTGAGCGCAGTAAACAAACACAAAACAAAAACAAATCCAGAAATAAATTGTGATAAAAAGGTCTAAATAAGTTGATACAAGTTTATCACTTTGGTGTTATTATGTGTGAACCTTTTAGTACACCAGCTCAGAAAATTGAAGACAGAGAGCGACAGAGGAAGGGTCATCTTCTAACATGAAAATATGATCTGACAAGCACAAGATGCTCAGCTGAAGTATTTTTTTCTCTTCGCAAAATTAAACAAGGTGGACAAAAGATCATTTTAAAATTAAAGTTGAGGGAACTTCCTGTGGCGCTGAAGCGAATGGCAGCCTAAATCTACAGGCTTCCATAGCAAGAGTGGCGGAAGCCGAACAGCGTATTTCCGACATTGAAGAATGGGACACGGCAGCGAAGGAGGCTCTCACCCAGGCGCTAGAGAGCCAAGAGGCCCTACAGGCTAAGCTAACCGAGCTAGAAGCACCGTATATACGGAGTGCCGGAGGAATCAGAGGGGTCCAATCTATCAGAGTTCGTAACGAAGCTACCTTGGAATACACCGGGCACTGCCACCGGGCACTTGCCCCAAAGCCTCCCCAAGACGCACTGCCTATCACTGGTGATTTGCTTCCTCGAGTTCAGAGTGAAAGACCAGGTATTGCATACTGCGTGGAGAAAGAAATATTTTGATCAAGATTACCCTCCCGAGATTTTGAAGAAAAGAAAGGCATATGTGGGGATACTGAGAGAGCTCAAAGCCAAAGGAATCCGCTTCCAAACGCCACATCCAGCTAAGCTGTTTTTTGACAGTGGCACCCAGGTCTTCTCAACTCTCTGCCAATTTACAAAGAGACTTAATATTAGTATTTACTGAGCTTTATAAGATGGAACTTTACACCGGTTATGGGGAAACTGACTTGAAAATGTTATCGGTGCAGACTAGTATCTTCTTTGATACCGACGAAAGGCCCTCGACAGACGCGAGGATCTCCTCTCAACTTGAGGTTTTATTTGAACTTCGGACTTGGAAGTCTTTGGTTTGTGTTTTTCTGTTTTGTTGTTCATTGTTCTTGTTTGGGATATCATGAGTAATGTTACACAGGTGTACACAGTTAGAAAAGAGTATCTGCATCGTCAGGAATAAAAGATAATCACGCTAAATGTCAATGGGCTGCATAATCCGATTAAAAGGAGTAAAATTATAGCTAAAATGAAACGAGAAAAGCTGCAGGTAGTTTTTTGGCAAGAGACTCATCTGTCTTATTTAGAACATGAAAAATTAAGAAAACTTGGATTTCAAAATGCCTATTACTCATCTAACAAATCAGGCTGTAGGAGGGGAGTGGCTATACTGATCCCTAATGCAGTTTTTTTTCAGAAGTGAAAGATAAGGAAGGGACATATGTTTTAGTAAAGGGCAAATTAGACAATGAGGAAGTAGCTTTACTTAATGTGTATGCCCCCCCAGGGAGCAAAAAAATGTTCTCAAGAAATGATTTGAATTGATAGTCTTGGAAACACAGGGAATTCTAATTTATGGTGGTGATCTTAATGTCCAACAATTCACCTATTATTCCCCATGTCACTCTGTATATTCACAAATTGATTATTCATTCTACATATAAATCAGACTGGCACAGAGTCTGGGACTGTAAAATAGGGATTAGGGACGTATCTGTGAAAAAGAGGCTATTCAATGTGCTTTTGAACTATATTATAAAGACCATGGCAGATATTACAACAATAGAGTCTTTTCTAAGTTCACTAGACCTACCATCTATAGGAGAACAACAAAATAAAGAAATTATGGCTGTGATAACAGCAGAAGAACTGAAAAAAGCCATTTCAAGATTGAAAGCTAATAAGGCTCTGGGTTCAGATGGATATCCGTGGTATAAAACATCTATTCTAAAACAAACATTTAAACTTCAAATAACACCTGTTCTGCTTAACTGTTTTAACCATACACTGAGAACAGGGGAAGCCCCCCTATCATGGAAGGAAGAAGTTATCTCTATCATCCCGAAAGAAGGAAAAGATAAAAAGGAATGCAGCTCATACAGACCAATATCAGTCTTGAATGTAGACTATAAATTATTTGCTTCAATCCTATCTAAGAGACTGGAATTCATTGTCCTGGAGCTGGTAGATTTAGATCAAACAGGCTTTGTATTAAACAGACAGACACAGGATAATTTAAGGAGAATGCTTCACGTGATGAGTCATATTACATCAGAAAACATCAGTGCAATGTTGCTCAGCCTAGACGCCGAAAAGGCATTTGACGCGGTGGGTTGGGAATATCTATGCAGGGTACATGCAAGATTCGGCTTCAAAGACGGCTTTATTAAATGTATTAGAGCGTTGTACTTCTCTCCAACAGCCAGGATCAGGGTCAATGGACACCTGTCACAAACTATTTGGAAAGAGGGACACGCCAGGGCTTTCCCCTGAGTCCGACCCTATTCGTGTTATTTATTAAACCTTTGGCTCAAGCAATTAGAGAGGACTCTGAGATAAAGGGGATTATGATTAGAGGAGAAGAACATAATACCTGCATGTTTGCAGATGATTTTCTGCTTTTTATTACAAGCCCAGACTCAAGCATCCCTAAATTGATGTCCCTGCTAAATAAATATAATTCATATTCTGGATATAAGCTAAATATTCAAAAAACGCAAACCCTCACATTTTATTATACTCCCCACCCAGATACATAAGGGAAATATAATTTCAAATGGAACTTGCCCCAAAATAAAATATTTAGGAATAAACCATAAAGATATGTCAAAACTTTTTGAAAACAACTACGGCCCCATTAATAAAGAGATCAAATCTGACATCTCTAGATGGACCCTCCTCCCACTAGATATGAGCAATAGAATAGAAATAATTAAAATGAATGTGTTGCCACGGCTTCTTTATCCTTTGCCTCTAGAGGTACCCCAAAAACAATTTGATGAGTGGAATGCCTGGATCTCAAGGTTCGTTTGGAACAGTAGAAGACCTAGGGTTCAGTTCAAGACACTGCAGCTGAAAAAAGAAAAGGGAGGAATAGCTTTACCATGCTTACAGGATTATTATTATGCTGCGCAATTGAAACCCTTAGTGTGCTGGTGTGCTCCAAATTATGAATCCAAGTGGAAAAGCTTTGAAATTACACAGATGAAAATTCCAATACAATTTATAATAGGAAATAAAAGCCAGGCTGAAAGACATTATGACAGCTTGAATCAATGACTTTATTCACTCTTAAGCTATGGTTTAAGGTTTTGAGGAAGTTACAAATAGAGAAACAGGCCAGGGTCTTGAATTGGATAGCATACGATCCAGAATTTGAACCTAAACTATGGGTTAGAAGAGGTCTCACGTCTTTTTGTTCCCTCACCTCAAACAGACAATTTCAGAGTTCTGAGTTAATTTCAGACACATTTGGACTGGAAAAGCAGGACTTCCATAGATACCTGCAAGTCAGAGACTATTATAATAAAAAATGACAGGTCAAAGAGGAGAAGGAATACAATTTGATTTCTAAAAAAAAGACAATAAAAAGTTGGTCTCAAGAATATACGGAAGTATACAAGCCTCCAAAAATCACTCTACATTATCCATTAAACATAAATGGAAGAGGGAGTCAGAAACACAGTCAGAAGAGATCTGGATGGAAATTAGTGAGACACAAGTGACCACTGCAAACTCAAGATCACTGAGGGAGTTTGGCTGGAAGAATGTAGTGAGATTTTTTATAACTCCTAAAATATCAGCACTGCAAACAGGCACACAGAGCCGAGGCTTCTGTTGGAGACAATGTGGAACTTCTATGGCTAATCACTTTCATGTTTTTTGGGCCTGTCCGGAAATCCAGTCATTCTGGAGAGAGGTGGCTACCGAGATAAATAAAATAATTGGGGTGGATTTAGATTTCTCTTCTGTTACTTTATATCTTGGTAAAATACCGGAAACAGTCCTACAGAAGGATAAATACTTATTGAAGATACTCTTGCAAGTTGTAGGAAAGTTATAACTAGGAAATGGTTGCAACTAGACCCTCCAACATTGGACCAGTGGCGTGGGATCATCCAAGAAATGTACTGTATGGAAAGACTTATTTTGTATTCAGGCTTCGGTTGGAGAAATGTACTGAATGCTGGGAAAAATGGATTGTGTATGCACCTTGAATAATATGACATTATACCATGATGTATGTGTAAAAGAATACCTTGACTTTAACTGTGACACCCATGATGATCTCATGTTCTTTGTACATGTAAATAAATAAATTCAAAAAAGTATAAAAAAAAAAAAAAAAAAAATAATTAAAGTCATTTTGCTGTATTATATTTCTTGTGTGGCACATTTCCATTGGGAGAACAGGGTTATGTTTAAATTAAAAAGATGCCTAAGCCATGATGTTTAATAATGTGGACATTAACAACCATATTAAATATCCAGTGTAAATATCCAATATGTCTTTCGGAATTTTGAGAGTAGCCTAAAATTCTATTGAGGTTCTGAGCCTGTTGATCGTAGTAGTGAAATCTCCACAGATCCATTGATTTTGGTTGGATTTTTATATTTTTTTTCTGTGGAATGAGTATACTGTTTGGTGAAAAGAAAGGCATATTGACTGATGTCATAACTTGGGGGAATAATTGATTGCCAATGAAGTAAAGATGAAAATATTGGAAAAAAGTGAGAAAACGGCTAATTTTTTTGCATTAAATTGATGCAAAATCATGTAGAAATGTGTTTTAAGAGTTATTTTTTCAGTGGATGTTGTCAGCACATGTGTTCTGTGTATCTGGAATGCATTTATTGACAGCCTACCCAACCCACTGAGAGTTGAGGAAAAAAACATTTTTCTGATATAAAATATAGGGTACATACACTAATATGGCCCTTTTTTTCCCGCCATATTTCCAGCAGAGCAGACCCTCCAATTATTGGTTCTTAGGGTCAAAGTTAACAGAAAAAACACATATAAAAAGTATGGCAGACCATGTCAGGTTCAACCCATTTTATTGAGCTTTTGAGACTTTGGCTCCCCGACTAACTTTTAACGAGATGAGTTTTGCAATTGTCTAATCATATTTTTTTCTTTTTGTCATTGCTGTTAATATGGTTATCACTGTCTTGTTGAGTAAATAAAAAAATAATATAGTGTTCAGAGTGTCTTTCTGTTCAAGCTTGCCTCCGTCCATACAGACGTGTGGTCGGGGTTTACCTTTTTCTTGAGGGCCTCCAGTGATTCAAACTCCAGACGGGCCAGTTTGATCTGGATGTGTTTGGGAACATCTGGGATGAGGAACGTCAGGATGAACTTGAAGGCCAGCAGCATGTGCTGAAATTAGATGACAGCAAACACATTTAGTGTCAGTTATCTTCAGGTTTTATTTGCATCCTTTACAGAAAATACAGTATGGATGCAAACAGGTTTTGGGAGAGAGATTGAAATATGTTTATGCTGATATAATGGGATGGTGCCTTCATGAGATACTGAGCTTGAGGACAGACGAGGACAAGGGGGTCAACATGGTGAGAAAAACACTATCACAAGAATGGAAACCATTTGGTTAAACAAAACAGTGTTTGCTCTGTAGTCTGTACTGTGTAATGAAACAGTGATGGTGCATATTCAATTTGGGTCAGTGTCAGTCTGCTGATGTGTCTGGCTTGGAGAAATGCAGACACTTACATCATTCCCTGGTGATGCTCCTTGTCTGAATTACACTTGTGAAATATAGTAGAATTATGACTGGAATAGCATTGAATTGATGCAAGTATATAAACAGTTGCAATGGTATGAGATTTTTCTCATCATCATAACCATCTCAGGAAATACCACAGTTTCAAAGCATACGGTATTACCAGTTAAAATCACACTTGCAGGAATAAAAACAGTAGGTTTTTATATGGTTTATCAAATGCTTTATTATAATTTCACACCCAGAAGGGTGCTTAACATATAGTGTGCATTATTAGGCAGAATCAGCAGAGAGTGTTTCCCCATGAAAATGACATGACACATACACTTCCATGTCTGCTGAGCAAACAAAGTTCTCAGTTGGCCACACGAAGACGCACACACACACACGCACACACACACACGTCCATCTGGAGGATGGCCAGCAGCCATCAGCTCCTTTGAATCAGTACCCTTTACCTCATTCTAGTAATGGACTTGTGTTCTAAAGTAGATGGAACAAATGGTGTTAGACTGAGAGCAGACAAGAGGACAAACTGCTCCACAGAAATGGATGTCATCCTTATTGAACTACTTGATTTTGAGTGAGAGGGATGATTATAAGCTTCAGGTAGAAATTGTTCAGGTCTATTACTTTATCTAAAAGTTACATAACATTAATATTAGTCTCAACCATATATCATCAACATATAGAAACCTTTATATCTCTCAGCAGATTATATTTCTTCTAAATGGGTGTTTTGTCTTTGTTTTAGCCATGATGTTACATATTATTTGCGCCATGGTAACACTCAATGAGGTTTCTGGGAAATCTGTGGAACAACTCATGCTAGTCAGCACAGCAGCTTCACTAATTAACAAGGAGAACAAGCAAAGAAATCCATGATCTTGCTTACTTGTCATATTGATTAAGAGTGCACAGTACACCCCAGCTCTTACTTGATTGCTACTGCTATTCCAGGCTAATTTATATTTCTGAGTGTTCAGCAGCTCAAGGTTAGGCTGAGAGTGGATGCAAGGTTAGGACTGGAAGGAGAACGTGATGTCCAAAATGCTGGTACTCTTTTCAAGGTCCGACTATAAATTCATTTTTGCATGACATAAAGGAACTGGGTATGCTCATTGTCACTGTCATTGCTACACTGAGTGCATACACTAAGCAAAGGGAACCTGATTTGACTGATCTTCTCCTTCACCTATGTCAGACATGTCAAATTACAGGCCTGCTGGTACAATTATATTCAGCCCACGATAAAATATCATATGTCCATCATATCTGGCCTGTCGTATATAAGACCGTTGACACTACAAGCCCCAGAATGCACTGCAACAGCAACATGCCCACCTTCACCTTCACCCCACTTTATTGTCCATCCGAGGTCAGAAGTCAACTGCGCTCATCACTTTTAAATGCAATCAAACAGGCCTCCCAAAAGAAATGGCCAAACGATAGTGCTGGGTGGAATACCGGTGTATATTTTTGTTATGATATGAATTTTTAATATACCGCCATACCGGTGTATTTGATTACACAACATTTGGAACGCGACGCTGCGCGACACTGTTTCAGACCGGACCCTTTTCAATGTTGCTCTGCTAAACAGGCATGGTGCAACTGCGAGGGTAAACAGTAGTGCTCTGGTGTTATGTTACGGTGAAGATGGATAGGATAGACATTGCAGATCATGACTTCATCCGCGGACGTCAAGATGAGCAACTGGAAAGCCGCTGAGATCCAGGAGATGCTAGCGTCTCCTTGGTCTCTGTAGCTGACAGCTAGCTTGTAGTAGCGGCACGCTACTAACGCTCGCTTCTAAACTCCAATGGGGTGCAATGTAACGCTCTTATTTTGAAGACAAATTCGACCTGCTTCCTGTTAGCCGTTGTTGTATGAGGCAGCTAACAGAGGGGGCGAGGCGCTCTGCCGCACGCTTCCTTTAATAGCGGGGGTTTAACATCGCCGTGTGTTTGACGGAGGAGGCGAGAATATGGGCCACGGGTCTATAATTAAATAAATATATCAAGTGTCGCCA
>OMLP01041949.1:2384-21911 GCA_900302685.1 Spondyliosoma cantharus | reverse complement strand
AACGTGCTCCTCAGGATAGACTCCTCACAAAGGGAGTCACCAGTTGCCGTCTTTTTCCCCTACTTTCACAGGATTATAACTTTCCTCCTCAGGAGTTCAAGATCCGAGCATCTGGATCTGGGGAACAAGACTGTTTTCACAGAAGATGTGTGGATAATTAAGTGATCTGGTGTTGATCCCCCTTTTTCAACTACGGTGTAATTTACAATGTTTAAGTTAAAAGCTGTTCGCATTCCAAACCACAGCCTAAGCAGTACTCATACTGATTTCAAGTTATATCCTGGATGAGCATAAAGATATAATTCCATCTCTTCAAAATCAACAGATTCACATCCAGCACAAGAAGGTCATAAATATGATGTTTTCCATGTTTTTCTATCATAAGATTAACCCAAATTACAGATCCTGTGTTTAACATGTCTGAGTGTCGGGTGGAACAACAGTGCCATCTTTTGGTAAGCTCGGGTATAGTCGTAAGAGGATTTGCAAAATTAACTTCATGTTATATTTGTGTTTTTCTTAATTAATAAATACCTTTGACATGTATCTTTGTACCAAGGATTAAGCTAGCACTATACGAAAAATGTACGAGATTCAGTGCTGCTGTATGTGCATGTTTGCGATATTTTAACCAATTTTACTTCCCTGTTTCTTTATCAAGTAATTTCATTTGATGTCACGTTAAATCATGAAAACGATACGTTTATTAAGTCATGGTGGGTTCTGTGAACGGTGATCATGATTTCAAAACTTAATAAGACGATAAAGATAGTTAATAGAGTCCCGTTTGTCCTGTCCTGTTTCATTATGATATCGCCAGAGGAAGTGACGCTATCAGCCCGCCTCCAGTTCCGCCTTCAGACTAAAATATTTAAGGAGTAGACTGCGGTCTTCTCTCTCTCTTCTTTTTACTCTTCTTCTTAAAATTTTTCTTTTGATATTTACTCTCGTTCCTACTTTTAATTTCCGTACTGTACTTCGAGACGAGACGCAACTTCCTTCTGCCGGTCGGATCCAGCCTGCAAGCGGCAGTGGAGCTGAAAGCAGGAGGAAAGCCAAGGGCCTGGAGTCCATCCATCTACGAACAAAGTATCCTACGGATCATTCCAGTAACCAAACAATGGAGGTGGTGCCCCATTTACGAGTGTGTTATTAATCGGCAGTAATTAACTACCTTTTTATTAAGTAGTGTATCTCCTACACCTCAATAGTCAATGCATGGACGAAGCGTCTTGTCCTTCCTGTCCACAAAGTAGCTTGAGCCTTGTTGAAGACCTCTTTTACATCCAGGTAGCAGGCAGGAACACCAGAGAGATCCGGGAAGTCTGTGTTAGGTTCTGCAGGATGATGCGAGGCGCAGGAACAGGACGTGAAGAGAAGCAGGCAGGTGAGCAACCCCTACTCCAGCCCAAAATCTTCCCAGATGACCAGTTTACATGAGGGTTGTGCTTAACGAGCCAGGAGAGGCCCAGCAGGAGAGGATGAGAAGGAGAGTTGATCAGGTGAAAACTCAAAAACTCAGTGTGTTCTTTAGCCATGATGAGCTGAATAGGTTGTGTGCGGTGTGTTATCTTGTATAACAGTCTACCATCCAGTGAGCTGGCCTCCAGAGGCTTTGGCAGAGGTAACAGATCCAAACCAAGCTTTTCTGCCAATCTTCAGTCCATCAAACTCTCATAAGCTCCACTAAAGTCCACTAAAACCGGGTGGAAGAGTTTTTTTGTCGGAGAGACCAGCTTAGCTTGAACCAGATGAAGAGTATAACCAGAAGAGGAAAGAGTACGGCTCTCCAGCGCCCTCTCTATCACTGTTGAGCCCGACCTTTTACCGGGCATGAAGCAATAAAGTGCCCCACCTGAGAACAGTAGATGCAGCAGCCCTCCTGCATTTGTCGACGTCTCTCTCTCGGGTTGAGTCTTGTTCTTCCCAGCTGCATTGGCTCCTCCTGAGCTGCAGGTGGCGCTGAAGAACTGGCTCTTTGATTGAAACGGGGAGGAGACTGCCACGAAGAAGAGGCTGCACCAGACTGCCCCCTCTGGCTGGAGGTAGCAAGTGATTTAAACTTCTCCCTCTCTCTTTCAAAGAGACGTTTATCTATTTTGATGAACGTGAAAGAGATTAATGAGTCCAGGTCCTCGGGGAGTTCGAGAGGAGCTAACTGATCCTTTAGGCGGTCATCTAAACCTTGTAAGAAGGCATCACACAAGGAAAAAGAGTTCCAGCCACTGTCCACCGCCAGGGTGCGGAATTCAATGATGTAGTCTGCCACGTGGCGTTTGCCTTGCCGAAGCCCCACGAGTGCTCTGGCCGCCTCCCGACCGGGAGTGGTTTGGTCAAAGATCTTGGAAAGAGAGTCCATAAAAGTGTCCAAAGAGTTACATACCGGCAAATTTCTCGCCCACTCCGCCGTAGCCCACGCTTCGTCTCTACCGGAGAGGTGCGAGATCATGTATGCCACCTTGGCGTGGTCTGTTGGGAAAGAGGCAGCTTGCAATTCAAAATGTAGCCCACACTGCACCAGGAAGGAGCGACAGTTCCCGGAATCCCTGGAAAACCGTATTGGTTTGGAGAGGTGGAGCGTCAGAGCTGGTGTGTGCACCGGAACAGGTAGCGGGGTCGGCGGAGGAGTTGGGACGAGAGACGGAGCGGCAGCTGGAACCAACATGGCCGTGAACAGGTGCCCCATATGTCCGGACAACTGCTGGCATACCTCATTCAGGGAGAGGAGCTGATCACTGGTGAGGGCCTGGAAGCTCTGTTGCTGGCTGGCCATCCCCTGGATCTCCACAGTGACTGAGGTAAGCCGCTCCTCGTTGCCGTGAATGCGGCCACCCTGGGCTCGGAGCGCAGCATGAATATTGTCAGTGTCGGCTGGGTCCATTTTCTGGCCAGTTCATACTGTCACAACCAGAAAAACCACAACAATAGTTTGGACCCAATAGCACGACGCGACAGAGTAGTACAGGAAAACAGTCTTTACTAGAAAGCATGTTCGGTACACGGGAAGTCCAGCAGCGGAGGCAAACAAAATCAGACAAGGATCAGGCAGGGGCAGGAGGTCGGTATACAGGCAGTCAATCGGCGGAGGCAAACAAATCCGACAGGGACTAGGCAGAGGCGAGGTCGAAGGAAACACAGGCTGAATTCAAAAACCAGGAAACACTTGTAGACGCTCGGAACAAAAGACTGGGACGTTTTTGCATGGGGACAAGAAGGCGAACTGGCAATGGACAGGGGAAGCACAGGGACTATATATACACACACATACACACAAGCACCAGGTGAAGGTGATCAGGGCGGAGACAGACAGGGAGGAGGGTGCAACCACACACACAGGGGGGGGAGATCTGGAACGAGAGGAGAGGTGAAACACAAGGCAAGAGCAGGGACAAAACTATAACATGGACCTAGACATGACAAGTTCAAATAATTCTACTATAATTCTGACATTTGTACATTAGTATTGGTAACTGTGGTTACTTTGAAAGATAACACAAATCAGTGTAAAATAGTAAAATGCTTGGTTGAAGACAAGACAAAAAACAAACAATTTCACTACTACCAATTTGATGTTATATATTGTGTTAATAAATGATCTCGTTTTGACGTTGCAGTCACAAATATTGTGGGTCCAGGCTTCAGAGAGAGAAAAGGATTGAGAGATGGAAAAGAGCTTGTCAGTGAGGTACAACCCCTGAGCCATCTGCCTCTCTGACTGACACCCCTCTGTACCTGGCCTATTATTAGAGAAAGGAACAGGAGCCATGTTTACCAGCACCCTTCAGTGGACAACATCTCATTTACCTGAAAACACTCATGTCCCTCATCAAACAGAGGAACTTATCTCCAGCAAACAGAAAAAAACACAGAAAACCCAACAGTTGTAACATACTAGACTTGGCAGCTAATGGCTTGTGACTAAATAAAGCCAGGGGGAAAAAAATCAATAGCAGAAAAGAACACAAAAGCATTTCATTTTGTCATCCTTGGCAAGCTGAACAATATATGGGGAAGTCAGCAAATACATTATACAATGCTGTTTGCACTTTCAGCGCTTCCTAAATTTTCTACTTCCACATCAATTTCACAAAGTGTTTATTGCCTTCTCCTTGCCCATTCTCCGTATTGCCCCGTCCTCCTGCAAAGCTCCCTGTCCAAATAGCAGAGCTGGCCAGCCTGTTGAAACCCCTGCAGCTTCCCTTTGTCCACCACGTAATTTCTCAAACATTCTTAGCATCACTCCTCAGGAACAAGTCAGGCCAATCTCAGGGTCGTTTTAACAGGAGCCACCTTGGGAACTGGGTATAAATACACAAGAGAAAGCAGGGAAAAGAATGGGAAGAGACTGAGACAGCAAGAGGCTGAAACAGATAATAACAGCAAAAGGGGAAGAGTGGAGGAAGGAGTTTTGCAGCCTGTGAGTCAGTTGGTAATAAAGCAGGGTCACACTGCAGCCAACGCCAATAACAGCAGAGAGTATCCACAGAAACATTACAGGGGCTTCACCCATCATCACTCTGAATATCTCCTACTGTCTCATAACACACACACACACACACACACACACACACACACACACACACACACACACACACACATATTCAAAACCTTATGGCCCTCTACTACAACATCACACAGGTCTTTGTAATCTTGTTGACTGACAACTTTATTTCCAAGCAATGCACACACACATGGCCGAGCATCACCCTGGATGTCACGAGGTTATCTGTCTCATTTGATTGACATGTTTTTAATGGACTTGGCGCATAAAGATGTTTTCTACATTTGTCCACTTTTCTTCCCATGCTACAGTGTATAGCAGTACACTGAGTTGTTCCTTTTTCAATGTTGAAGAAGTTCGGTTGATCAGAGAGGACAGACCCTTTTCTATTCGGTTTTTACAAAGTAAGAGTGAACAATTTGACTACACTTACATCTCATAATTGGAAATTAGTAACTTTGATCCAAATGTGGGGTGTGTAGGTGAGAGGGTTATTAAGGACCCCTTTCTCAAATGTTTTATCTTCAACCGCAGCAATTAAACTACAGAACAGAACATTCTAACAAATTAAAGAGTCTCAGTCTCATTATGATCTCCTCCCCCAGTTCCATTTATAAAAACCTAGTTACAGGTTTATCTCTTTTAAATTAAAGAGTACTCTACTGATTTAGCATTGTGCTCCTACTGTAAAAGATTTTCTGACTCAAGACTGATATTTTAAAGGAGCTATTTGCAAGATATGACCAGAATTGTAATGTGGAATATTTAAAATATAAATAAAATGTCAACAAATAATATACTCTTACTTGTATTTTTGTGAGCTTCACTGACTTTATCTAAATAAAACTCGCCACACAGACTTGGTTTGTCTTTCCACAATCACCTCTGGTTTGCTGATATCTGGAGTCTGGAGTTTGCTTATAGAAACCGAGGGCAAGAACAACTCACCTCTTGCGAGATGTCAGAGCAAGCAAGGTAGCAAGACTTGTGTTCCTGGTTACAAACAGAGCTTACTCTAATCTAAAAGATTTACTTTGGAGGAATAATTTCTGTTATGTTGTCACACACTTTGATTAACAACCTCAGTCTGTTAATGGCAAAAATAAGCACTTTTAATGGACAAAACTTTGATGGTCATTGCTGTCCCAAAGCCTTACATTGAAGCTGAGCTGGACCGAATCCAAAGTGTTTAATAAGAATGAATCATTTATACACACGTTTAATTATTAATTATGAGCCTTAAACATTCTTGCTGAAGGCCAGATTTGGCCCACAGGTCTCTCTCTGTCTACCACTGCCAAAGGTTATGCTGTGGGGTGCAGCTGCCACTCTCATAAAAGCACACTGCTATTTGCTACTGCGAGTGATGATGGCTGAACTCTATCATCACCTTGCCGCTACAAGTTAATGTGTGACCATAGCAACCACAGAATACACACACTTGATACCTATTAGGGAGATCTCTGCTCTGTTTGATTGTAAATGACAGCTGGGTGCGCTGACATCCTTGAGTCTTATTTTTACCATGGGTTTGCCAGTCAACCAGGACAGAAGTGCTGGGTGGACAGATAAACTGATGTTCATTAAGAAATAGCTCCATCTTGACACTCCTTGGTTTGACAAAGCAAACTAATTGAAGCAAATTTGTAACACTGGTGCAGTGCCCGTTAAAATATTTTCAAACAGGGCTGATTGGTTTTCTGTGGTATTGCTGCTTGCAGCTTTACAAAAAAATACAGTCAAACAAAATGATATGCTTCCTTATGTACTGATCAATACACTTGCCATGTGGGCATTTTGGGTTAAAAGTTCACATGAGCATGCCTTCAACGAAGTCAAAGCCTCATGCAATGTGTATAAAGCCCCAGATCTAACACGTCATCTACTGTTCACCAGGTGTGGCCATAAAACCAAAACACATACCTGACATGTGAAGAAATCTAGTCTGGGTCCTTGATCTGTACCAATGTTCTGCCCAGGTCATGTGGTACTGTGAAGGGTGTACAGATCATGTCTTGAGCCTACTGAAGTGCTCACAGACTCATCGGTATGCCCCAATAATATCAAACTGACAACAACAACAACCACTGACAGTGCTGCCAAGCAACAGCAAACCAGGCACGTGCACACATAAGGCCCAAGGGGTGCTTGAGCCGCTGTCCTTTTTGCCTCATATTAAAAAGTGCCCTTTTTGTGTTTTTAATAAATACATAAATTCCTGTTGTGCAAAGGGATGTCAAAAAACAGCGGTATAAAAACGCCACTGTCATCTACCGTACGCATTTCCTCGTAATATGGTGTTTGTGTGTTGAGTCTAAAGCCTCTTCTCTGTCCACTGCGGCTCTGTTCTGTCTCTCAGCCCCATTCACACAGCCGTTTGCATGCGGGGATCCTACTCCAATTCTCCGCCTCCTCCTCTGTGTGAAAGTTTCAGAGGCGGCGAGGGGGGAAATTTCGCTCCGGCCCTGATCCTCCTCTGGAGGTAGTATCAGAGACGCATTATTTTTGAACCGCTCCAGTGTGAACAGATAAGCCGGCGGCGCGGAGCGAGGGCGTGTCGGTCAGACAGTCTGATAACTGCACAGGTCCTTCACTCAACTTAATAAAGAGAAATGTCCCACAAAGCAACATTACAGGACCAAACAACAGTAACATAGCAACTGTAACTGTCGTTGGCAACTTATATGAGGAAAAAAATACCACAGCTGTATGTGGAGAAGCGTCCGTCCTCCTGTCTGTCCTCCTGTCTGTCCAACCAACTCTTCTCACATTTCTACCCGAAAAACAGCGTCTGTCACCGGCAAAAGTGTTTAACTCACCGAGTGTTTGTGTTGAAAATAAATCACTGCGATGGTCAGCCCTCCAGACTGAGACTTCAGGGAACTTTCCTCCAGAAAACAGCCTCCGTCGGCGAGTGAGGGAGTCAGACAGCGTCCTGTTTACTGATGGTGATTATGTAATTATGTCATTTATAGCGAAAAACGTAACTTTGTCACTTTCCAGGATGTTTGGTGGGTCAGGATCTCAATCACTGCACATTATAACAGCATCCATATGATTATAAACTGTCTGCGGGTTTAGATTGACAGAGGAGACACCGGGATACACCTTAAACACACCGCCATCATCATCATGACGTGTACCATCACACCTCTTTAGGAGCCACAGCGCCGTCTTTCTGTGTGAATTACACTTCGGTTGGCCAAGATGCTTCACTCTGTGTGAATCACCATCAGCGGAGAAATAAACATTGCTGTTCCTACTAACAGTCACAGTAGTGTCATGCTTTTTTTTCTGTGTATTATGTCTTGTGTCTTGTGTCTTAAATTTTGAATTCCATGCCCTCTTGTGTCTTGTCAGTGTCTCCTTTGTGTTTGGCTTCCTCTGTCTGTCAGATGTTTTTCCTCTGTGCTTTTCTCCCCCTCGTCTCCTTTCTTACCTCACCTGGTCTCCTCCCTCCTCTCTCCTCACCTGTACCTCGTCTTGTCATTAGTGTCTGTGTATTTAGTCTGTCTCTTCCCAGCACTCCTTGTCCGGTCATTGTCTTTGTTACCTCGGTTCATGTCCCCGTTGGCTTTGTTCTCGTCTGCGTCATCCCTGGTCAAGTGTTCTTGTTCCTGCCTTGCCTTGCATTGCCCCCTCTCGTGTCTTAGGTTTGTGTTTCTTGATTTTGGTTTCTTGCATTTTGCTTCTTTGATTTGAACTTTGCATTTTTGATTTGTACTTTGTTCGGTGCTTTTGTTTGCCACTTTGTTTTTTGTTTCCTTTTGTCTAGCTTTGGTCTTGTCCCCCTTTTTTAAGGGTGTCTTCAGCTTTTGTTTAAGAAAGCTCGCTTTTGTTTTCCACGTCCTTGTCCTGAGTTTCTGCATTTGCGTCCAGCTCCCATCCCCTATAGTCTCCCCTTTACCCCGACGTGACATGTAGTAATTTCTTCGTTTTGTCACATTTTTAGATGTGTGGCCTGTGTTTCTAGTTTGCAATTGCCCTCCAATAAATAGCCTAATAATAAACCAGTGTTTTACTGCTTTTTTAAGCAATAAAACTTAAGCAATGTAAGCAATTTTAGAACTGCAGCAGAATTGCTTGTCTTACAAACCTCAGTATTATGATAATGTGAATAAACACATGTTGACAATAATTTGTTGACACAAAATAAATGGCGATTGCATATCACTCACAGCTACACAGGATACACAGCTAAGAAGTTAGCTTTCTATAAGTACTTTGTTTATTCATTTTACATTAATTAATCTACATATTATGTCATTGAGGCCTGAAAAAAAATTTGGCGTGCACATGTACTGCCCTTTTCTGACTTTGAGCCCCTGCCCCTCTATAATCATGTGCAAGTCCCTGTTAGAGACTCCCCAAACACATGGAAGAAGGTACCCTGGTCAGATGAGACCAAAATGTTACTTTTTGGCCATCAAGGACAACGCTATGTCTGACGCAAACCTAACACCTCTCATCACGCTGAGAACACCATCCCCACAGTAAAGCATGGTGGTGGAAGCATCATGCTGTGGGGATGTTTTTCATTGGCAGGAACTGGGAAACTGGTGAGAATTGAAGGAAAGATGGATGGTGCTAAATACAGAGACTTTTTTGAGGGAAACCTGTTTGAGTCTGCCAGAGGTTCACCTTTCACCAGGACTGTCAGGGACCAAGCAGTAAGGAACAGAACACAGGAGCAATTTCAAACAAAATTCTTTTTTTTATTTTACCCAAAAAAAAGCCAAATTAACTTACAACTCAACTCAAGATGTGGGCCCCTAAAAGAGGTCAACTTAATATAACTACAAATAAACTGGCAAACAATAAGGTTCAACTGAATCAACAGACCTCCTCACTGAGGCACAAAGAGAACTTAAATACTGGCTCGGGCAAACCAAATGAAACACAAAGGGATGAACAAAATGTACAATCACGAGGTTCAATCACGAGGTTATGAATGCATGGTGATATTTTTGCTACATTATGGCCAAGCATGCGCCCTTAAAATAGCATCTGAATAAGCGCCACTGACTTTAGCCTAGGCTTTTCCTGGTCTGTTGTGGAAGTGTTTTCTGAAACAGCAAAATAGCACCAGGGAACGTTTGTGCTGGAACACACCTCCTCTTTTTGCTGAACTGCCCCCGGGAGCACAAAGTCATTCCCTAATTTAAGGACGTGCGTCTGCGGAGGGAAAATTCCAATGTGCGCCGAATGCAAAATAGGAGTTATACAAGCGCCAGCGTACAAAGTCAATTACACTTAGTGCAAGATAGAGCCCATAGATTCAATATTTAACTGTCATCTATCATCGCAGTAACAGAGTTACATACATTAGCAGCCGAAAACACTCATAAAAACATTCTAAAAATAAATCTGTGGGTTCGGTGCCGACCTGTATAATAAACATAAAAGGAGTAGTTAACGTTCATAATCATCAGACGTTACAGACATTGATTTTGGTTTTTATCTTCTTCCTGAATATATTCGTATGTGTGTGAATGTGTAAATGAGAGGCATTAACTTATAGCACTTTGTAGAAGGAGCTATATAAAGTTCACTCCATTGACTTATATTAGTTCACAGGGCAGGGCTGCCTTCTCCAATTTGGCATCGACGTACGGTCCAGAGCTCAATGAGGCATCTTTTTATATATGTTTATGTGTACCAGGGTCAATGTGGAAAGAAATGTCCAGATTCATACTTGTTTCTCATGTGGCTTACCTGATCTGAGGTTGTCTTGCCCGTCTTCTGCAGGGCAATGATAGCAGTACGAAGGGGGTAACCGCGGGCAGTGATGGCCCCCAGAAGCTCTCTCTCCTCTTGGCTCAGAGCTGATAGTAGGTCTGCTGACGAGTCCAAACCAGAAGAGTTGAGACTTCTACAGAAGTCGGGGCTTTCAGACTTCTAGGGAACAAAAGACTGAAATGAGTGTATGTTTACATGGTCAGAGAGTTCTTTTTGTAATGCTTTCATCAGGTTTGATCCAGGATGTAGCTCTGCTGAGAAAGACATTTTCAGAAGACTTGCACTTGCTAATTCTGATTTACTTTTTATAACCTGACTGTATTCAGGGAGCGTTTACACTATTTTTAATGTGCAGGTCCCGGTAAACATTTTGGAAATCTGATCGATAAAAAGGAAAAGCACTGACATGACTAGGATTGATTTCCTCTTCTAGCCAACACATCGTTTATATTCATACGAATAATTAAAAGGCATTTCAATATTGCCTTATTGCCAACTTCAATATACAGGAAGATATACAGAGAGTTATATACAGAGTTAGCCCATCTGTTCCTGGCTTATGTGTGGTGATTTGTAGTAGGGCTCAGGTATAGGTAATTCCCTGAGCTTTAGACTGTCCCCATAGTCTATTCCTGCAGACCAGAGACAGCAATCTATACTCCAGATTATTAGTTATTAGTTATTATTAGTTTTTCCTCTCACTTATCAGGCAGCAGCCAAACCAAAGTTTTTTTCCAGTTACAGGTGACATGCAGTAAGGAATACATGAAAAGTGAATGGGCTGAAAGCTATCAAGTGGGCTGAAGGGCTTGACAGGAAATCTTGCACCAAAAAACAAAAACTAGCTGTGCTCCATCTCTGAGTTTGTATTTTCATTGAAAAAGGTGAATAATGTACTGTAAAATAATTAGTAGTATTGTCTGTATGGGATAATACAGCTTGAAAACATACAAACTATGAGTGAGATGCTCGATTTGAGTGTTTCAGTGCTCATTTCTAGGTTAGGTTCAACCAGGGGTGGATAAAATCAGTGGCCTTTAAAGGAGTCATGCTTTAAATAGGGGCACGGGCTCTGGGGGAGCTCCCAAGTAAAATTAGACAGTATTAGACATTTATTTCCCTCATTCTGGTAGTTGTTTTATTCATGTACAAATAACCACAAAACTGCATCTCACAGTAAATCAACATGGTGTAGAATTTTCCTTGAAAGGCAGACATTAAACTCATTATTTAATCATCTATTGTTTATCATTTCAAAATTCAGACAATTCAGTGCTCTGAAGTGAAGAGAGGCACTTCTGAGTTGAGTTAGATTTCAGCTGGGGCCTCTGCCCCCTGTGGCTCTGCCCCTGGACCCCTTATCCATGGGTTATTTTCTTCAAAATGACTAACTTTAATTTAAAATGATTGCTGTGAATCAAAATTGAGCTCACACTACTACATGTTCCGTTATATTAAAATGTCCATCTCTTACCACATGTGTTGTGTTGTTGTTGTTGTTGATGCTGGGGAGCATGACGACTGTATTGGTTCTAGTGTTGGCAGCTCTGGTGTCAGGGGTCCTGTGTGAGGATGGGTTCTTGGATAGACTGTCTGTGTTAGGATCATGATGTTTGGAAGTGTCCAGCACTGAGACAGAGCACTGTCGTAGGTTCTTCCTGCGCTGGTGTGGTAGACTGCTAAGGCAGGTTGGAGGGTTCAGAAGGTCTGGGACGAAGGCTCTCTGTGCTTTCCTCTGACCAGGTTGACATGGAGCAACAGGATACCCACCGCCTGAGCTGGCTTTGACTGACAAACATGTCTTAGCACTGTCCACTTCATCCTGAGAATCGGAGACCATAAACTTGGTGCGTAGGACTGCGGGGTTGAGGCTCATGGAGCGCTGCCGAGGATTTGGCTCCCAAAAGTCTGAGCAGTGGCGGCTGGCCAGACGGCTCTGCTGCGGGCTGCTGAACACCATCCAGTATGGTGGACAAGTTGGTCCTGATGTAGATGATGACAGCTGAAGCTGATGCTGAATGGTGAAGCGACTCTGCAGCCCAGTTAACACCCAGTTCTCCAGTCTGAACTCATACTGCCACATGGATGAACAAATTGTTAGTGTTCTACCCAGCCAACTACGTAGCTTTGTCTTTTATCTAGTTTTATGTAATTTTTTCATCACTCAAATTAGCATGACAGCTCCTTTCCAGGAATGTCAATGAATTGCAATGGTTGGTCTAGCTAGTCTAGTCTGGTTTAGTGTGTTAGCATTGATTGAGTGATAGGTGGTATCAAAGAGGCAAAGAGGAGACATCAGCAGAGACTGGAGAGGGACCTCAGCACCAACAGCACTGATATCAGCACAAGATATCTGGCAACGATTCAAAATGTCACAAGCTACAAAAGCAGGAGCATCATGTGTGAGGCCAACTTGCCCGATGAGCTGAGCGCTTTTTATGCTCACTTTGATCTCCTCATCAAAGACTCTGCTGTAAAGTCTACTCCGCCTCCAGACAGCAGGCCACTGTCAGTAACCACATCAAATGAGAAAAATCCTGCTCAGATTGAATATAAATAAGGCTACTGATCCAGATCCTATACCTGGTCATGTACTAAAACTAGCTGATGTTATTACTGCCATTTTTAACATCTCACTCTCACAGGAGGCTGTACCCTCCTGCTTCAAGACAGCCACCATCATCCTCGAACTTAAAAAGTCTGCTGTGTCTAATCTTAATGACTACTGCCCTGTGGCTCTCACCCCCATCTTGATGAGGTGTTTTGAGAAATTGGTTCTCCAGCACAAGATAATATCCCTGCCCATTTCACTCCTCAAAAGCACAGAAAGACTCTATTTCCTACAGAAACTTGGGAAGGTTAAATTTTGGAGCCAAATTCTGGTCAACTTTCACAGAGGGGCAATAGACAGGACCCCGACTGGAAACATCACAAACTGGCATGGTCCGTGCATGGCACAGGACAGGAAAGCTCTACTGCTGGTGATTTAAACCACCTAGAGCATCACTGGTGCCATGTACAGAGCATCAGTGACCTCTGTGAAGTGAGATGTCTGCACAGAACCAAAAGATAGTAAAAGACAACACCCACACAGCCACAGTCACTGGCATCTCTGGAAAAAGATAACGTATTATCCGCTGCCATACCAGCAGACGACAGAGCAGCTTCATTCCCCAGGCCGTGAGACTCCTCAATTGATCACCAACAAAAAAGATGTAGTGAAAAGGACTCAAACTTTGATTTGGTTTTCAAACCCTTATGTTTCAAAAAATTATAATAAATGTACCTTGTAATTATTAAGAACAAAACTAAACTAACATACAGGCAAGGCTGATGGATATGCAATTGGCGTTGCAGTTATTTGGTCCTAAACTGCATGGATAGATGTATTTTAATATATTCACCTGATGATGGCACTAGATAAAAGTCAAAGGAACTTTAAATTTATTGCAATTCCCCAAATTTCATGACAATCCATCCAATAATTTGAGACATTTTAGTCTGAATGAAAGTGGTGAACTGACCGAGAGCCACCTGCTAGCATCAATAAACAAAAATTTGCTTTACATTTAGATTCATGCTAACAAGCATCCTGGAGGACAAGTAATAGTTCTATTGAGATTAATGACAGGTTAATGAGATTTAGTTCACTTTTTTGACCTATTACCTTGAAGCTGATATAGTGAACATGTTAGCAAACATTGCTTTTTCACAGTCCATTATTATCTGTTTTGGTCTCGAACAATTCTCCGTCATGTCTCGTCTGTCTTCAGGTCATGCTTCTGTTTTTTCATGTCTTTCATTTTGCTTCCTGTATTATTTTGGTGTATAAGGCCTTGTCCACACATACTAAAATGATCTTAAAACGTTTCAAGAATATTTGCATCCAAACGGATCCATTGAAAACAACTCAAAATGCTGTAGTTCATATTCCAGGCCTATAGGTGGCACTTGAAATTCACCAAAAACGGAGAAGAAGAGACACAGCATGTACATAAAGCTTGCAGTAGAAGGAGAAACCGAACCCAACAAGAAGAAGACGAAAATAGCTACACTGTAACGAATTGCTGTGTATTTACGGTGGACTTATGTATTTTAATTAACAGTTAAATCAGTCATTTAACAATAACAGTAGATAACTGTAATTTTACAGCATAAAACATTATTTGTAATGAATTGCTGTAAATTTACAGTGGATTACAACAGTATCTTACTGTAGTTTAAAATAATTGCAAAATACTGTTAAATATTCATGCTTACATGTAAATTAACAGTTAATGCTCAGTTAACAATACAAAACTGTAATTTAACAGCATAAAACAGTATTTTCTGTCAAGCAGTGGAGACATGTGCTAACATCCCTTCTCAAGTCCAGTCATTATCCATCAGCATCTTACTGATGATTGCAGGCTTATGTTTCTATTTTGATGATAGCACTTGTTTACTGATCAAACTCCTCAAACTACTCATTTTTGAGTGACAATATGTAACCTAACTGGCTATTCCTGAACTTGACTATGGAGAGCACATCATTCCAGCCAGAGAAGTCCATGTGGAGTTCAACAGAGCAGGTAAAGTAAAGTTATGCTTATCTCCCAAAATTGGTAATGTCCAGTGTTGTTTTGTCTGCATGATTATTGAACTGTTGACATTTCAGATGTTTTATTAGGTCTGTTTCATTAGTTCAGGTTGCTAAATAGGGCTAAGTGAAGCAAGCTCTGGAGATAGCTTGAGCTCAATTAGCCCTAGGTGTTGCTGACCTTCATAAAAAAAATGTATTGTAAAATTAGGGTTAGGGCTTTTCTCTTCTTTGCACTTTTCATCCTGTCTGTAACCATTCTCTCTCTCTCCCTTGAGCATTTTATTGCTCTCGCCAATTTTTATGTTTTTTTCTCTCCCCCCATTAGTCTTTCATATTTTTATATTTTACCATAGTGTTGCTAATTTTATTTTTTTTACAGGCACTCGTCATTGGTGACGGAGGAGACCAGCCAAACGCTGCTGTCAATTACTCACTGTTCGCTCTGTCTTTCTCCCCCTCTTTCTCCACGCCCACTGTTATTGTTCACATGCAAAAGACTTGTTTTCAAGCTAGACTGTTCTGTTACACTGTTCTAGATGGTATTTTAATGCAGTGTTACACTGTTCTTGATGGTATTTTAAAGGTATTTTAAATCAGTGTTACACTGTTCTTGATGCTATTTTAATTCAGCGTCTGAGGTTATGCTCATGAGTTCAGTAAAGCCTGTCACTAATGATTGTATTGGAGACAGTTTCTTCCAAATGTGGTAATGCAATACCTTGTCATTTTTGTAATACAAATGTTCTCAATGTTACTAATCTTACAAAGTCTGCTGTACAAATGAGCACTTTGTAATAAACTACAGCAATGTGGAATATGGAATGTATATTCTCTTGTGTTCTATACCAGGGTTCTCGAACTTATTACTTAAAGGTCTGCATCTGATTTTTATTCAAGTTCAGAAGTTAGGAATGATTGGCAATAACAAAAAAATGTAATCAATTCAGTGATGATTATGTCTCTTCATTGAGTCGGCATGCATAGAAACCCTATGTCGATGATAGAAACTGAGGCAGACACAGCTCAGACAGTTTGGTAGAAGTTATTAAGTGAAATAAGTTATTAAGTGAAATAAGTTATCAGTTGCTGGGTATTTGAGAAGCCCTGCATTCTTTGTTTTTAAATTGGTGAGGATTTATACGAATAGAAAATAGCAGATTTTATAACACACTGGCATATACTGTAAAATTACCATAAACCACAGTTCTCCTACTGTCATGTACTGTAATCCAAAATACGGTAATATACTGTTAAATAAATTACGGTAGATGTGCTGTAAAATTACCATAATACTGGTGTCCCTGTATTTTACTGTTATTTTATAGTGAAATTATTTACAGTGTAGTGCAAGGAAACCAGAATTGTTTGTGTGGACCGATAATGAGGTCGAACTGCTGCTGTGACTCACACTCGACTACAAGGCAAGTAAGAAACACGAACACAAGCATGTAGTCCGCCATTGCTGTTGTTGTTGTTGTTATTAGACGGCTAGAGGTCGAGGGGTGGGGCGAGGGTGTCATCGATATGGAAAGTATGCGGATTCGCTGTCCACACAAGAACGCGAGGGATGTGTTTTCGGATTTTTTCATCCTGAGACCAGTTTTTTAAAAAATGCGTTTACAGGCGCTGCGTTTACAGGATCCATGTGGACGATCGTTCAAAATGATGCAAAACGTGCGTTTACATAAAAGAGCATTTTCTTGTGGACGGCCTCTAACTTTCCTCGTTTCAGATCCCTTTCTACCTTTGTGTGTTTTCCCGCCACTGTGATTGTCTGCCCCTCACTGTGCCACACCTGTGTCGCATTCTCCCCTCCTCCCTTGTGTATGTTGTCTGTGTGCTCCCTGTTGTTTTTGCCTTTTATTACCTGATCTGTCTGGAGTTGTGCATTTGGGTTCTAATCTAGTGTGTCTGACCTTGTCACTCTGACTGACTTTTTAGCTGCTAAATGCTGCACATATTTTCACCAGCTGTTCACTAATTATCCGTCATTTGTTTGCTGCTGAGCAAGTAGTGTAAAGTTGATTAGAGCTTTCCCCTAGTAACAGCTGCATGCTGCAGCTGAAAATTATGCTGAGCGATATCAAAGTGAACCCAGACCTAAGGGCCAAAACTTGATCTAATTTAAGAAAACTGCATACAGAGCCAGAGTTTGCAACACTTTTTTCACTTTATAAGAGTGAACCCAAGTGAACCCAGAGTGAACAATATAGCCTTATCGTTATGTCGTCCATGTGGCCTAATAAGTGAGAGTTTACAGTGTGGCTGAGGGAAGGCTAATGCTCCGGAGTATACATAGCCCTCTCTGCAGATGCAGTTATATATAAAGCCTAAAAGCTCAGAGCATTACCTTTCCCACAGCCCTACTATAACTTGTTTTTTAAAATGCCTTTTATTTCTATTTTATAAACGTGAGCATTGTGTTAGCTAGAAGAAGAAATTCATCCTAACCATGTCAGTTTTTGTTTTGTTTTGTTTTTTTCAGATCACAACATGTTTTCAGGAATCTGCACTCTAAAAATATAGTGTAAAGCCTGCTTTCTAAATCCAGCCAGGTTATAAAAGGTTAATCTAGATTAGCAGGTTGAAGTGTAAAGTATCACTGACACATTATTTGAAGGGGTGTAAATAAGACTGACATGACACTGTAATAACTATGACATGACTATCAAGAACATTCAGTCTTTACAAAATGTTTACAACTGTTGTCAAGTCAAGTATCATTCGGTCAAAATGTCCCTCTAAATTCAATATTGACTTAATTGACTTTTTGAATATATTTTTTTAAACCTGATATCGATCATGACAACATAATCTGCCATGTCATAAAGATGTCATAGCAGCAATTATCAAACTTAAACTTTATAGCTTTATGTGTTAACATTACATTAAACTGTAACGTGGTAGGTTTTGGCATTGGCTGTCATGAGACCATTATAATTATGCCAGGAATTCAAACTTTTGTAGTTTGTAAGTGTAGCGATAAATATTCCTGGCACAGTATCAGTGTTAGTACACTTTTAATTGCTTTTGCAATGATGGCATGGATAATTCTCTTGACCACCACAAAAGTAGTTCAATTTGAGGCTGTCATTAAGATGTCATGAAACTTCTTACACCTAGTTTTATAATGAAAAGTTGAGTTGTTATGACAAAACCATAATAAATGTCAGCTTTGCATTAAAAGCAACATAATTAACCAAATGATGCTTAAAGACATCAGTCATTAACAATCATAAAGACTCATGTTCATGTTCATGTTCATGACAGGTGTTTATTGAAATTGTCTTGTCAGTGGTGCTGTATCTAAGGTCAAAGCTACTGTCAACTTTACAGAAAGAACATAAAATCAAATGTAATCGAATTGATTTGATGGTGCACTCATTGTAGTCTGTTATTATTCCAATAAGTCTAACAATCACTCTCTTTTAGTTCTGTTTTCTACCAACCCCTGAGGGAAATATACATAGATATTGTTAATGTAAATACAATTATTTTGGCACCTTTAAGGATTCAAATGCCCCAAATTTGCCTTTGTGGAGTCTGCAGCTCTTAATTGTTTGTTTATCACATCATGTCAACTAAAAATGTGGGCTAATCATACACAAATGAATTTGACGAGCAATGTCATTTGTATGTTAAGGTCTCTCCCTGTAAAGTGTGTTTGTACTCACTTCTGTCTCCCGCAGTATGGTGAGATAATCAGGGACAATGACTTTGATGTCTTCTTTGACTTCTTGTGAGGGACCCTGTGGCATCTTCAGAGGGACACCATCCATACTGCTCATTTTACTTAGACACACACACACACAGAGAAGGGGAGAGAGAGAGAGAGAGAGAGAGAGAGAGAGAATGAGAAAGTTTGATCTAATAATAATAATAATAATAATAATAATAACTAGACAATTCCCCTGCGGGAAATCGCGAGAGTGGGCTGTGCAGTTTTGCCCCGTGACTATGAAAAACTACGAAAGCTACAAAAATGTTGAGGCCTACGTTGATACTTTGACCTAGAGACACCATTCAAACTTTAAAATGTAGACAGAAGTCCAAAGTATGGCAGAGATGTCAATGTTTGAATTATTTTTCTCGATCTTATCACCTGGCTCATTCACTTTCAATGGGAAAAGTAGAAGCACATCAAGCGTGTGACCGAGAAGCAAGCTTTAATGTGTAATTTGTGTGGGTGCGCTCAAAGGTGAAGTAGAAATTAAGTGTCAAAAGTTTTATCATGGAAAGATAGAGAGAGCCCAGAGACAGACAGAGAGAGAGAGAGAGAGAGACATTAACAGACTGTGGGAGAGAGAAAGAGAGACAGAGAGATATTAACAGACTGTCAGAGGGAGGGAGAGAGAGAGAGATTAACAGACTGTAGGAGACAGAGACAGAGAGACATTAACAGACTGCAGGGGAGAGAGAGACAGAGAGACATAAACAGACTGCAGGGGAGAGAGAGACGGAGACATTAACAGACTGCAGGGGAGAGAGAGAGAGAGAGAGAGAGAGAGAGAGAAAGAGAGAGATTCACAGACTGCGGGAGGGAGAGAGACAGTGTGTGTCTGTCTGTGTGTGTGTGTGTGTGCGTGTCTGTCTATGTGAAGTTATGTGCTGGGCCAGCTGGTTTCTGAGTGATTTCAGCTTTTTTTTTTTTCAGAGAATCACCTCACATCGGCCACATCAAACTACTGCTATTTTATTCAAAACC
>OMLP01041933.1:0-11833 GCA_900302685.1 Spondyliosoma cantharus | reverse complement strand
GAGTGACGATGCCTGATAGGCCTTTATCTTGTTTCAGTGGTTATTTGATTATCCCCGAGTAGAGACGTTGGGCAGAGGCGGAGGAGGAGGAGAGAGAGGGAGAGAGAGGGAGAGAGAGAGAGAGAGAAGGAAAGGTGCAAGATGAGGGAAGATGCGACAGAAGAGCAGAGAGTGAGAGTGGAATAAGGTGTGGCTCTGTCTGTGTGACCGTGGAGGCTTTTTAAAAAAATCCCAGCATTGATGTTTTTATGTTGACTTGGGGGCTGCTTTTGCTGCAACTAATGATTATTTACATTGTTAATTAATGACCAATTAATCAATTACTGAGCTGATCTATCAATTTTGGGGGGGGGGGGTTAAAAATAAACACACCGAAGTGTCCCTGCTTCCCAAATTGAATGGTTTAAATTGCATGTTTGGTCCAACTAGCAATTCATCAAGTTTACCATCATTAAACAGCGATTCTCAGCCTGCGGGCAGAGATCCCTCGAGTGGGTCGCTGCACAAATGAGAGGGGTCATGAGAAGATTAATGGGATGGCAAAGAACAAAAAACATAGTCCAGCTTCACAAATCCCAACGCTTCTTTTATGTGCCTGGCTTTTCGGTTAGTGAAACACTGGATGATTTAACCTTGTTGCGCCTGGAACGTTTATTCAAATGACGCGAGGTGAAAACTCGTGACAAGGCGTCACAAGCAGAACAATGCTCTACTTGAAGGGGGGCACATGCCAAAGCGCTTGAGAACCGCTGTCACAGAGGACAAAGGCAGCCAAATCTTCACGTGGGAGTTACTTCACTCCAAAAATAACTTTGTCGATTAATCAAGTATCAGAATTGCTGCGGAGCCAATCACTGTCAATCGATGAACCAATCAATCGCCTGATTGCTTTAGCTCCAGCTCACTCAGTGGAACGGTCCAAAACCCACTCCAAAGGCCTTTACACACCAAATCCCATTTTTTTTGGGAGTGCGTTATTTTTTTTAAATCCATCATCTGCTAAAAAAAAAAAAAAGCTATGCACAGAAACCTTGTGCACTGAGTCCGATTGGTTAATTATTCTATCCGTTGCGAAAATTAACAATCGAGTTGTCAAGCAGGTTGACGACGTGTTTGTGCTCTTCTCACTTCTTGAGCAAAGATAAACAAGACGAGAGCAAGGAGTGTTTCACCTGCTGAGCTGCAGGACTCTCAGGTGTGTTTCAGGACGTCAGTGCTGCGGTTTGAAACCGCTGCCAGAGTTTAGAACCATACATTAAAGTGAACAACACCGCTTTCTGCGAACCGGCTCATCCTGAACAGCGGCCGGCAAGCAGGCACACACACACACACACGCACACGCACACACATCATCACATCACATCACATCACATCACATCATTAATCGGAGTGTGCGCAGGTTTCACCTGGACCTGCAGATAGTCAGACCACATCATGGTCAACAGTTGTCCTGTGATCATTCTGTTTTCTCACACGCTCCTTTCTTTGGATGGCTCTGAAGACGTCAGTGGGTAAACGTGATTGACACGGCATTAGGTTGTATATATTTTTATAGGTGAAGCATTTTTCCGACGGAATAAAAATAGACTCGGCGTGTAAAGGCCCGAGGAGTGTATCATCGTGTCAGCCACAGTGTACTCGGTTAGCGTAAATAGTGACAAGAAGAAGAAATCCACCAAGAGTCAACTTACTGCTGCTTTTGTCCTCTTTATAATCTAACAGCCTACATCGTTTTCTTGATTTCACATTTCTGTTGAGGGCCGCAAGATCCAGCATGCTGCTGTTTCTGGCTGGTTTTCTTTTCTGAATCCCTGTTTGCCGTTTTGCGGCGCTTCTGTCACGAGATAGTTGGATATTCTGAAGTCCCTCTGAAGATGTGACTGCCAACCCAGTGCACATTCACATTAACTCGCTTTTTTTCCCCCCTATTCATTATCCAGGGAGCTGCAATTTTCCGAGCTCTCTCATTCCGTGCGTCTGTTCACTTGAATGTTTCCCGTTATTTGAACATTTAATTTCAACTCGGAAACGCTCTTGAAGTCAAAGAGGCCACTGATAGATACGTTTTCTGTCTCATCTGGATTCTCAGCGTATTCCCGAGTGTGCTCATGATATACAAGCATTCAGCAAAAACTGTTTTAGCAGTAAGCATAAATAGCCCGCGGAGATGAATGCAATTTAGCGAGATGCGACTGGCAGACACTCGCGGCCACTGATTGAATTAGAGCAGGCTGGAGCTGTTTTTGTGCCATTAAGGTGAGAGTGCTCAACAGGTCATTTCGGAAGGGTTTCTATTCTTAAGCGGTCGCGCAAAACTGTCACAATAGCGAACTGAATCGTATTGCAATTGTTCGTGTTCCTCAGATGTGCATGTCGGTTTCCTCCTTGACGCTGTCCGACATAGATGACATGCACGGCAGAAACAAACTGCCAGTCATTGTCGGGGGAACGAACTATTACATCGAGTCTGTGCTGTGGAGAGTCCTGCTCGATACCGGGGTGAGTGTTTTCTGACACTGTGTATCTGATTTATTGTGTCATTTTTATCTGTCTTCACAGTGTTTTACCACGGTGTTGGCCTGTGCTGCTTTCTTGAAAAGTGTGACTTGGGTTTAATTTCTCAGTTGCAAAGAAATTAGTTTTAAGGGCTGTAGCTTTATCGTCATCGTAGAGACATGAATGAAAATGTATATGTATTTCTGTTTTTTGTTTTCTGTCTTTTCCTTATATCTGCTGCATTATTTCTGATCCAAATAAATGATCTGACAGGATATATTGATATGTTAAGGATTCTAAGAAGGAGTACTTGAAGGCAACTAAGTGAAATGTGTCTCTCAGCAGGAGAACGAGGAGTCAGGGGACGGAGGTGATGGGGCCCCAAACAGGAAGTTGGAGCTGGAGAAACTGGGAGGAGCGGAGTTGCATAAACGCCTGGCGGAGGTGGACCCCAAAATGGCCGCCATGTTGCACCCCAATGACAAACGCAAGATAGCAAGGTGATGCAGCTGGTGATGTCCTCATTAGTGTTACACTGGATGTCTGGAAACAGTTCTGTCAGCTTTTTGTCACGTATATGTCGAGGAAACTTATTTGCGAACTGTTCAGTTTTAACTAATTTATCGAAAACAACTCACATTAAATTATATGACATTAATTTAGCCAGCACTTTCATCCAAAGATACTTAATATAAGTTTATTCAACCATGTGGATACAACCCGAAAACTGCTAATCTGCTAACTGCTGAAAGCTAAATTTTGAACAATAGGAGAGGGGAACTTGTTTTACTCGTGCCAGCAAATTATATTAAAACAGCATAAGCATATCTAGGAAAAGTTATCTACTTGAATTAATCTTTTTTTAGTTATCATAAGCTAATGAAATGCTAATAAGCCTACCTTGCTAAAGTCATTGGTCCGTGTTAGCCATGTTTTGTCCAGCTAACTTGTTGCTTTTGCTAGCTAGTTAGATTGCTAATGGCAAAATAATCACCAACATTAGTGAAAAATGTAAATATGTGAGTGATTAGCCCATTAATATACTTTTTTTGGGCCATGTTAACAACAAATAGTCCAAGAGTTAGCCGCTAGCTAAAGCTAGCCAACTGGCTGTTGGTGTCTTGAGGTCTGTTCTTGGTCTTGTTTTTTTTTGTTTTTTTTGCTGCATGATGTGAATTCATTTTACACTGCAGCACAATACTGTGCTTCTTGAATTTACGTAATAATGCACTTCTATTTGGATTTGTAAAAATGTTTGTTTCTTACAACGTCCAAACGCAGTTAAAACAAAGAGTTCAGTTACATTACCACCAGATGTTTAGTTTAAAACTGAAGCTAATTTCACCACAATAAAGACAGATGCACATTGGTTCTATTGTTCGATAGGAAACTTTTGATTTTGTCCAAATGAAATTGCATTTGAATGTCTGAACAGTAAGTAAGGTTTTAGTACTGCCACATGTGTTTTATGCAAACACCTCAAGCCTCTTTATAAGAAAAGAAAGGAAAGAATGCTCTGTTCACCTCCGGGATAATAAGAATATGTTTATGTGCATAATGTTTGTGTCTTTTAACTTGTTGGTGGCTCACAATATTTTCCATTTTTCTCATGTTCTGTATGAGGTCCTGAAGGGCTCTTGCTCAGACTGACAGTCACAGTATATGGCCTCCACCCAGTCTGTGCTGACAGGAACAGTGTCTTTTTACACACGCACGCACGCATGCACACACACACACACACACACACACACACACACACACACACACACACACACACAGCTTGATGAGTAGCAGTCAGTGCTCTCTGGTCTTTTGTGTGAGCAGGTTAGGTTACTCTGTTCTTCTGGATGACAGAAGACGACAGGAATCATATTTTCCTCATAACCTCGGAGTGCAGCGAGGCACGACTAAAGAATCCGGCTCGGATTGAATCTCAACATCTCACAAGTGTGTTTAACCCAGTTTGAATCTTAACTATAAAAACCGAGCGTTGCATCCAGCTTTCTATCTTGTTTCGTTGTGGTTTTATATTTCGCATTGTTTAATCATTGTTGTTTTTTTTTTGTTTTTTTTTTTACTCCCGTCTTGTCTTTTGAATTTATTGTTGCTGCTGTGGTAATCATTTAGACTACACCCAAACACTAACTAAATTTATGCCTCCGGAGGGGGGCTGGAGATTTTCATTTACATTGGATTTAACGGATGAGTGGCTGGTTGACTCATCTAATCTCAGTTTGCCCTCCGAGGCCTGACATACAGGGAATGGGATGTATAACTCATCGTATACTGGAGATCATAGGAACTGGAATCAAACCAAAAAGAAATCTCTGAAAAATATTTGTTTGGTTGTCTGCACAGAGCCCCAGTGGAAAATGTGTTTCATTTAACCACGGCATGTCTGTTTGTGTGTTTGTTAACTACAGGAGTCTTCAAATCCACGAGGAGACGGGCGTCCCCCACAGCAGCTGGCTGGAGGAGCAGAGGGGGCAGGAGGGAGGCGGTGGACTGGGGGGGCCGCTGAGATACCCAGACCCCTGCATCTTCTGGCTGCATGCTGACATGGACGGTAAGGAGGGGAGGATTGTGTGGAGTTTCATTTCACTGTTTTTGCTATTTATCAAAACAACAGAAATGGACGTGTCGATTTGGGAGCTTCGGTGCAGCATGAAATAACTGTTTACGTGCGTCTGTCTTATTTCTGCCGCTACACTCGTTCTATTTCTCCCTCTTGTGCTCCCATCCAGCTCTCGACACGCGGTTGGATGCCCGTGTAGATGAGATGCTGTCTGCTGGACTGATAGAGGAGCTCAGAGACTTCCACGTCCGCTACAATCAGCAGAAAGTCCGGGATGACAGGTAGTTTATCAGCAGCCAAACATCATCCTGTTCATCGTGGCTTAATTATCTGTTGTGGTGGACTATGGAGGATTTCCAAAAAAGCAATTATGGACTTGATTTCAAAAGTAATTCCTTTTTAATTACCCCTTATGGCCCACTGGAAGTGTGTGATGGTGTCTTTCTCTACAGAGACTCTGCTCTCTGCCTGTATTTTTCCTGGTTTCCCCATACAAAGCAAAATGCATTTCTAAGGAGCCCCCCCACTAATAACAGTGCAAGACTGGGACTTTATAGAAACGTAGCAACCAGGTTTCATCAATGTCTCGTCTCCCTCCGCTGCTCTTGATGTTAGGGTCTGTTTGTCTGTTTGACTGAGGGCGGGGCAAGGTGTGGCTACGCAGACACACAGAGCAGGGAAGTGAGATGCAGTGGTTACTTATAATTGACGCTTAAGATACTTTTTTTTAAAAGAGCACTGCACAGAATTAGCATTTCACTTCTGTTACATTGTTGAGGAAGTTGCCTCAGAGAATTATATGCACATTCATGTATGCTGTGCTAGTAGTGGCTAATGCATGTTACATTTAGCTGCTCCAGCAGAGATCAGGGAGAGGCTTCAGAGGTCTGGTAATCAGGCCTCTTTCTGACTCCGCACCCACAGATTTAAAAAATCTGCAAACTTGACTGACGTTGACTCAAGTGATATCACTTGAGCACCTAGTCTCTTTACTGCTGCCTCGGGGGCAAAATCAACCAAATACCACAGAGTGGGATGATAAACCTGTTTTGTGGACCAAAAGCGTGTGTCATACTTGGCTCTGGCCCTGCCGTCTTTGTTAAGGAGCATTACGAGTTAGTCTGAGGGTTCAGCACAGCAAGTCCAACATTACGTTCTCATCCTCCTATCTAAATTAATGATCCAGACAGTCAGTCTGAACCCAGACTTAACTCCTTTCTTTAATATAACCAGAGCAATAGGAGTGAAGTGAACTCTGTCAACCATCCAGTTATTTATTCTCCTTCCCAGTCTGACAGGTCACTGTGTTCTGTGCACTGTCGTGTCCCAAAGGCCTGGAGCCTAACATAGATACAGCCCACACTGTTGCGAGTTTAGTTCAGATGGGACTGATATTTCTTTAGGATGTCCAGTGATTATTAATAATTGCAGAGATAAGCCCCTGCTGCAGGACATTACCACTGCCAGGGCGGTCTGGTGATTGGTGCTTATTACCTCAGGCCCGCAGGAATTTTCTCCCACACTGAATGGACATCCTGGTGGCCCTGGAACAAATTACTTACAGCGATATGTTGTCTGTTAAAGATGCTGTCCAACGATAACAGTCAAGACTCTCTCCTTGTCTTTCTCGCAATGGATAAGTTGTCCCTGGCATTTTTTTTTTTTTAACAATAACCACATGACCAGAAGCACATTAGAGCGACATCACTCTATTAGTGGTTTGGATTGACCGTTTCCTGTTCCATGAGCGAAATCAGCCCCATTAAAGTAAGGATTTTATGTGTCCTGTGTTGTGACATGAAATGTGTATCAACATGTTTGCTGGCTTCGCTAATAGCTGAATCAGATACAGTATGTGAACACTGCTGTGGGTGTCTCTTGGCACCAGATATTGATATTGTATGTGTGGCGGGGTGTGGCTGCGGGGAGTTGATGCATCGGTGGAACGGTGCCCAGGAAGCCGCCAGTTCCATTCTTCCGTCCCTCCTTTCTTTCATCACCCCATCCCACCTCATCAACCAGCAGCCTCCTCCTCCTCCTCCTCCCTACATCCTCTCTCTCCCTCTGTCTCCTTCCATCTCTGCCACTATTGCCCTCTCAGCAATCTGATCACCCGAGCACTTTACCCCCTCCCTCCTCTGTTCGTCTGTCTTTCTCTCCTTTACCCTCATGTCCCTGGCTGGCTGCTGCGGCCAGACATCAAGGTCAAATCTCTCCCTCCCTTCCTCCCTCTCCTCCTCTGTCTTTCTTTTTTCTCCCTCCATTGACTCTACGTTTCCTGCACTCTGTCGCTATTCTCAAATTTCTGTCTCTGCCCGTCTGGCCAGATTTATTTTTGTTATTTCCTCGCCTTGTTTCGGTTACAAGAGTGAGTTACGGACCCGGAGTAGTCGTTAGCTTTTGTTAATTAGAATGTTTGTTCGACAATGTGTCAGAAAGGAAATTAAACGGCTCCCCAAAGAGCCAAAGTTGAGAGCGACAACGGTGAATTATGGGTAAAAAGTAAAGTAAGTAAGAGAAGATGGAAACAAAAAATCTATTGAAACACGTCTATGAATCTTTGTGTTTGAATACTTTACATCTTCTGTTTGATGAGCTGAAACCTATCAGATCTACAAAATCTGCCAACGGTTAAGAATGTGCATAAAATGTGCAGGTTGTTGTCACGAAGCCCATGGGAACATAGAAGAAGCTCTCCGTAACTGCACTTGAAGAATTTATTAGGAATGTAAACAAGTGTGAATACAGCATTTGGATATGAGCAGACCGACTCATGAGCTACGTCTCTATATCAGATCGAAAATCATCAAACATCAACACTTTTTCTTTAAGCATCAGAGTAATCCAGTTCTTGTCGTCTGCGTAGCACAAAGGGGAACTGCTTGTCGCACAAAGCAGCTCAAGCTATAGGCTAAAAAGCGAGAGGAGTTCAGCATGGTGCGGTCACTCATCAATAACTTTCTTTTCTTTTCTTGTACCTGGACCTGTTGGGCAGTGGGCAGTTTAGTGGGGAAGTTATCTACATCCTAAGAGACAGATTTGAAAAATCATTCGAAAAATAATCCTCCCACTTCAGACCAACTGTCTATTCATCTAGCTCGCTTCTTGCTGTGAGCGTGACGTCATGTTAAATCATGTTATATGAAACTGATATATTCTCCCGCTGTTACTACCCTCCTGTTTTATGTCCACTTATATTTTCCACCTGGGACCATTAACAGTCTAACAGCCTAAAACAGAATCCTTAAAATATTTGTCATAGTTAAACTGTTTTTGGCAGCTAAGCTTGACTTTTTTTTTTTTTTTTAATGTATCATTATGAAGTAACAGCTGATTGCACCTTGTAATGGTTCCAGAATAATGACACCGTGAGCGTTTAGATTGGCTCCCTATAAACCTCACTTTCGCTGTCTGCAGCCGGCCAACAACATCCAGTCAGGCTGGCAGCCTGGCAGCATTTCTGTCTGCCTTCATGTCTCAGTTAAAGACTAAACAAATGGATAAACTGGCATTTCTTCCTGTCTTGGTGGTAGCTGCTCCTCTGAGGAAAAAGGAAACGATCCAGTAGTGAACGACAATAATACCACTTTGAAATGCCAAGGGGGCGGATGTTGACTGTTCCCACTGACAATATGTGTTTAAGAGGAGTGTAAAGAGCCATAGTGAACAAGTGAACCTGGAAAATGAAGCAACCTATTGATCATTTCTAACAATGTTTGGTTATTTGGTTTGGTTATTACATTTAATAGGTGCAGACTGAGGCTGAGTCACAGGTGAACTCTGTTATTTTTTGGAATCGCTACTAATTAATAAAAAGGTTCAGGTCATCGAACGATTGTGGAGCTATTACTAAAATCTGAAAAAGGTACCGCTCGTCTAGAACAGGCTCAGATCGGGCTGATATGGTCTGACATTGATGGAAACGTTCTGTCTCTACTGTCTGACGAGGTAACCAGTGGGCCTCAGCCCAAACCCGATGTAACTCCGGTCTGGCTACTGAGTCCCGACACCCGTGGGTCCCTCTGCCAGTGCCTTTCAGTTTTTTTAATGTCATTCTGTCACTTTGTACCCCGAAGGGCCTCCCATCTGCTCAGACCAATATTCTTTGTTCAGGGAGGGAAGGAGAGATGGAGGCGGAGGAGGAGAAGGTGAAATGAGTCACCACCGGGTGTCTAGAAATGTCAAGTTGGAGACGGAAACTTTTTTTTCAGACTTATTGATGGATAATGTTTCATTTTCTCCTCTCCTCTCCTCTCCTCTCCTCTCCTCCTCTTCTTCCTCCTCCTCTTCCTCCTCCACCTCCTCCCTCCAGTCAGGACTATCAACATGGGATTTTCCAGTCGATCGGTTTTAAGGAGTTTCATGACTACCTGACCGTTCCTGAAAGCAGCACCCAGCAGGAGAGAGACACGCTACGAGACAAAGGTCAGAGAAATACCTGATCAAAGTCACAGAGATGGATTTGAATCCATCAGTCGGTGGACTGGTTGACTTATCAACCAGAAGGATCTATTTAAAGATTTTCCTGCCGCCTGCTCTTCATCTATAACAGCCTCCTTTTAACTCTGTGCAGGTATAGAAGCTTTGAAGATGGCGACGAGGCGTTACGCACGCAAACAGAACAAATGGGTCCGAAACCGCTTCCTTAAGCGTGAGTAGCCTTCACCCACCTCATCCAGAATGTGTGTGTCTGTGTGTGTGTGTGTGTGTGCATGCGCGTGTGTGTGTGCCTGTGTGTGTGCGTGCCTGTGTGTGTGTGTGTGTCCTCTCCAGTCCAGTTCCTTAGCAATCAGCACTCTCTTTAACAAGATGAGATTCATGCAGTCCATTAGACACACAATAAGCCTCTCAGACACCGTATTGTGTTCCAGGGTACAGAGTGTAGCGATTGTGTGGGTGTGTGTGTGTTTGTGTTCATGTTCATCAGTCTGTGTACACAGCAGGACTCGGGCGATGTCACTTTCAAAACTATACGTGAGGTGTTTTTTTTTTTTTTTCTTCTTTTTTTTTTTTACTAACAAATAAGAACATCTCAGAAAAATCACAGTGATCTGTGTTTCGTCAGCATCAACTGTACCACCCTAGGCTAGCTCAGACTGTTTAAAGGGAACAAAATCTGCCTACATGCATCTGAAAGAAAGAACTTGTGTGTTGTATCGGTGGAAAAAAAAAGTCCTTTTTACTGCAGTACAGCCGCAACTTTTACGGCGAGCAAAACGGGAGCAGCACAATGCCGCCCCGATGTGTGATTTACAGATAGCACGACGAGCATGATTTTTTTAACACAACAGCGTCAGCGTCTAAGGACCCTGTTTTCCCTATTTGCATACATTTTCAGTTGCCGTTCTTCTTTGAGTTAGCTGCTAACTGCTGCTAGCTGCTAGCTGCTTTTTAAACCTGCAATATGTAGGAGTTGTCCACTTGTTGAATTCATACTCGCAACAAATATGGGGCAGCATATCACACGAGTAACCGCCACCTCCTTTAGCTAGTTAGCTCAGTTAGCCGTGCAGCTAGCAATCCGACCTTGTAGCTCAGAGCACCGGAAAGTGCTGGTGGCTATACTGCTAGCACAGGAGCTTTAATCCTAGATGGGAGAGGGCGGGCTGGTTAGCGTGCTAAACATTGCCACACAGTACATACACATAAAAGAAAGTAAAAACTGTTATTCCCCCACATTATGTTCATAGTTTTGGTGAAGACCAACCAACCAAAATTCTCACATATTGCGTCTTTCAATCTCCTGGTGGCAGGTTGTGCACATGGCACGCTGTCAAAACGTCAGTCCCGTGTCTGACTCTTTTTACGCAGACGTCGATTCGTTTTACGACCTCCACTGCTGGCTCAAAGGTAAAACAACTATAATCCTGAAGTGTGTCTTTGTACTTTTTTGTATAGAGAACGGCAAGGGGGAAATAAAGTGCCTCAGTCCTCTCTTGAACAGGAAGGAGCGCAAGATGACCGTCTCCTGGCTGTAGCTTTATATTTACCGTACATATATGAATGGTAAATGAGAATGGCGGCGACCTTCTTCCCATTAGTTTGCAACAAGAACTTCTGCTCTCTTAATGGCAGGTCAGTTTGTAAACATCACCGTGTTCAGATTGTGGAAATCATCAAATGAATTTAATCCACTGGCACAAAATAGGATTTGATTTTATGCAGCGTGTGTGAGCTGCTGTGACGTAATAGAGGGGATAATGTTTCCATCCCCAGCATACACCTGCAGCTAAGACCCTTAAATGCTTTTTTTCCCCAGCACTAAATCTCCTGTGGCGGCATATGCATATACGTGAGCCGCACTGCAGAATGAATGAATGTGCCCACCACAGCCAAAACAAACCAGCGTCTGGCAGGCGCTGATTTCCCACCCTGGTCGCAACCCCTGGCAGCCAGACATGTTGTTATACACGTATAGAGGCCGAGTGTGTTTCTCTGTCCCAAAATGGAAACCTGCGTCCCACCAGCAGCATGTCCTGTAGTAACCCAGCCACCTAATCCTGTTAGGCCCAAGTGGCTTAGGCCACACCGGGTTCTAAACCTCAATACCCCTCTTTCTGACCGCCTGCCTGCCCGCTTCACACACCATATGGTCTTCATCACATGTGTGTGTATCTATGTTTTTGAGCTTTTAATGCACATATGCATATATATATATATATATATATATATATATATATATATATGTATGTATATATATATATATATATGTATATATATATATATATATATATATGGTTATATATATATGGTTATATAACA
>OMLP01041918.1:0-12070 GCA_900302685.1 Spondyliosoma cantharus | reverse complement strand
CTGCTTGGCTCATTTTACCAGAACTCGGACTGCACGCCTCTTTCGTAAACAAACCGCAGCACTTCACTTCCTGGTTGCTGTCTTTTGTATTTTTGCGGTCATGATGACTCATGGAATAGTCCATTACAGTATGAAAGGGGAGGGGGGGCAGATAATATGATTTGGGCATTCTGATGTTTTTTTTGTATTTTTTTCTTTATTTTCTGTTTAGAAGTACACAATTATAATTTACAAAGACAATGGTGGGGGCCTACTGGCCGGAGGCTTCCAGGCCCCTGCTGGTTGGGGAGGGGGCAGCTGGTTGGGGGCCCCTGCAGGTTTGGGGGCCCAAGGCAATTGCCTACCTTTGCCTTAATGGTAAAACCGCACCTGCCTCTATATGACCTACAAAGGGATATGAGACCATCAGCAAGATTGTCTATTTTTATATAGTTTCTTACTGCTTGGCCAATGTCCCATGAATTCTACACTAAACAATTTACAGCACACAGGCCTGAAGAACCCATGTTTACATATTCCCAGGCACCATTAGTAGTATGTGAGATTTTTCCTTGAACAACATATTTTGTAGTTATGATTATAGATGTTTTGTGGTTGTGGCTGATACTGGGGCAAGAATTGGCTAAAGAACAAAAAAAGCTGAAAGGGACGGCGATTAAGGCCCTGTCCACACGTAGCAAAACAATCTTTTTTTTCTCCGTCTTCCTCGGCATCGTTTTCAGAATATTTGCGTCCAGACGCTCCACTGAAAACGACTGAAAACGGGGGGCGCTGAGAATTTACCAAATTCACCAAAGGCGGTAAAGAAGAGACGGAGCATGCGCATTAAGCTTGCGCTCTGTATACAAACAAACAGCAGCCAGTGAATCCGAACACAACAAGAAGAGAACGACAATGGCTAGTTCAATGAAAACAGGAACATTTGTGTGGGCCGATAATGAGGTCGAACTGCTGCTGCGACTCACACTCGACTACAAGGCGAGTAAGTTGCAAGAAACATGAACACAAGCAGATCCGCCATTATTGTTGTTGTTGTTGTTATAAGACATCGCGTGGTGGGGCGATGACGTCATCATTTCAGAATGTATGCGGATTCGCCGTCCAGACAGCAACGGGAGGGCTCCATTTTTGGATTTTTTCACTGAGACCCGTTTACAAAACAGTGCGTTTTAAGGCACTGTGTTTCCAGTTTCTGTGTGGACGGTAGGGCAAAACGATTAAATAAAAGTGCGTTTTCACTAAAGAGCATTTTCGTCTGGACGGGGCCTAAGCATGCACAGGTCAACCTTGGTCAGATTACCTAGCAGGGAACTACAAGAGATAAAAACACAAGTTCTCTGCACACAGATCCATCTATTGTATACAGCATTTCTACTATATTTTTTATTTAATTCTGTTAACATTTCTCTTGATACACTCATACCCTCATGCTGCTGCTTTGTGTATTATTTGCCAACTGACTCCCCTGTGCTGTGCTGTGTCATATTGAATTTCCCCTACAGAAGATCAACAAAGGTACATCCTAACTGATCTTCTCTTTTATCAGCAATGAAACTAAAACAGGCCTATTATCATAGCCTAGAGTGAAAGGAGCACTAATTTACTTTGACCCCTGAATGTAACAACATGTGAGCAGCACATTAGTGTAGGTCACCTGCATTTTGGCACTCCTCAGAGCACAACAGAAAATCCCTATTAGTCCCAAACCCTTTTTCCTGTCAACCCCCGGGATCAACAAAAGCCTGATTTTTTTCCTACATAATATTGCAATACCATTGTTACTTCAGAGCATACTATCATTTAAAAAAAATACATTTCCTAACTATTATTGCCTTATCCTTTTACTAACTAATTAAGAGGGAAAAACTAATTATAATCAAGGACAATGTTTCTCACCAGTGTAAACATCCCAGATCTTGATGCGACCATTGTTGAGGCCTGTTGCCAGTAGCAGCTGGTCCTGGCCAAACCTGAAGCGATGCCACTCGATGTTAACACATCGGCTCTGCTTCTCTGGCACTGAGGAGCCAAAGGCCAAACCCCAGACGATGTCACCACAGTCGATGGTGTGTTCACAGGGGTCACCTGCAGCTGGGATTACTTGGCCTGCATAGCTGTTCTGACTGGCATTGGTGCCCTCTCCACCCATTGAACTAAAGCAAAAGAAAATGGAGAAAGATAGAAGAGGTCAACCAGAGACACATGTTGGAGGTGTGTTAGTCACAGACCACAGTCTGTTGCCTAAACCCCTTTTCAGACAAACACTGGGGATGTTTGTACTATTCCTGTCCATAATATTTTGAAGCTGTCCCAAATGATTATTTTTCAAACTATTAATCTAGCGATTATTTTTTCGTTTAGTTGACTAATCTAACGTTTAATTAAGGGCAGGAAGAAACTTCATTGTATTTCATAATCTTCCTCAAAATAAAAGCAACACTGCTGGTTTGCCAGTGTAGAGCTTTTAACAAAGGCTGCATCAGCAAGAAAGCTTCGGTTTGCTATAGCAGTAACTTAACACAGATCCAATACAGCTGTGGTAAAGTGTGTGAAAGTACAAACAGGAACACAGGAGTGACACTGAACTCCATAAACATGGAAATCCATGTAGAAGCTGTCTGCTGTTTGGGAACAACAAGCACTTGCTTCAGTCAATTTCAAAGAGTGGCTTTGAGAGTCACAAGGCCCTACTGAGTGGAAAAAGAGCCTATTAAGCAGAAAGGGAGCTGATAATACAAGGCACGTGTCCTTGAGCAACCTCTTTCTGCTCATTCTGCTTTGTGCATTAGGTGGGGAGGTATACAAAGGGCCAACAAACAGCTGGAAGACTCTACCAGCACCTAGATCTGCCAAGCACCAACACACATGTAGATAACAATCAAATTTCATCATTGCAAATAATGATAATGATAATCATAACAATAATAATAAAAAATAAAATCCTAACAATAATAATTGTATTAATTGCTTATTAACTCTGCCCACTTGCGACTGAGATATGACCATAGATCATGTCATGTTATTACTTATGACTTTTTACAGTGGCCGTTGGGTGCAAATCAAAATGTCATGTCAGAAAACCCCAACAGTAAGAGACAAAAACACAATTGCAAGAGAGAAAACACAATAGCAGGTTGGAAAGCACGATTGTAAATACAAAAACACAACAACATTAACCAGGAATCACATCATAATTTTTTCAACTGGAAAGGGTGGCACTTTCACTTGTGGAATCTGATTGGGCAGATCAGTGTCAAATGTGCAGAAGTCCACGCTGACCGGAAATCATAACGAAGAAGAAGCAAGTGAAGCAAGAGGGCCCAGTTTCCCTCTTCTGGTTCAACTGCAAATGCGTTTGTTCTTCCAGTTTAGTGCTAGCCAGGGGATATTCAGCAGCCAGACTGTAGTGATTTTTTTTTTCCCAAATGTTGTGGAGAATAACCAAGTCATAAAGTTTGAATGTAAAACTGGAATGGTTTGTGTCGCTTACTACCTGTATCAAAGGATAACTACCCAAACAACTTCATAGCCAGAATTACATGAACCAAACCTTTTGGCCCTCTTAAATGTGAGGTTTTAAACTGTCTAAATAGTTATATGACAGACCTTTGTAAAGAACATATTTCTCTAATGTGACAGGACCCAAAACTTTCTTTGAAAATAAAACACTTTATTCATAGCCAATGAAATGGAAATATAAATAATGTATATAAAATGCACAATGTATCAAAGCCACAACTTTAATGTCAACTGTCCAGATCATGTCCTCCATTGAGTTTTTTGCACAATGAAGTGTCAGCTGGTAATGGAGCTCTCAGGTCAAAGTGCTTGTCCTGATGCATCTTTCTGTAGATACCCAGACTTTTTCTGATGCTGGTTTTCACTTGACTGAGGCACGAAACCTGCCAAGCAATAACTTCCTACTTTGTTGGGTCCAGCAGGAATACCTGAACTTCGCGTGGTCACTCAGATGATCTGTAAAAACAGGACAGATTCAGGGATACTTGTAAGACAAATAAATAGCAATATTACCATTAGTATATCGACTAAAGGCTGCAATAGTTCACTGTAGCTAAAAGTAATCCTAACATATCAGGCAACAAACCTGCACTTCTGCTGTGAGGCTGAAGAGCCCTGCAGTGCGTGACTGTGGTGGGTCACTGTCAGGCAACATGCCTTGTTGATGGTAACTATAGTGATGTGCAGAAACAGAAATTACACCAGTATCATCTGAAATGTGCAGTAATGGCAAAATCTACACACAATGCAATAATATCAACTTCAAAGAACACTTGACTTTTGACTGTATTTTAACTTGTGACATACCAATAGCACGTAAATACAGTATTTATTGCTGTGCAAAAAGCACAATTTGTGGGCCTTGAATACAATGCGTGACTACAATATGTGACCAGCAGATGTTACACTGGAACTGCAAAAGTATTCAGTATTAGTATCAAATTAACTTTAAATGTAATGCTATCTATGGAGTAGTTGTATTAGCCTTAGCTTCAAGCCAGTGGGTGTCAATCATAGTTAGACAACATTATCAAGTTAATAAATCCTGCAGTTCAACAAATCTTCTTTCACATAAAGTAATATCGTTACTTCCGATGCCTGTCCACCAAGTACATTTACACAAATCAGCAACAAACACACACTTACCAGTGAGGATGCGTGGTCGCAAGGCTTCTTATGGTATGCTTCTCCTTCTTTATCATTTCCAGTCAGTGGTCACACCCCATATTTCCCATGGTTACTGACACTGATCTGCCCAATCAGATTCAACAAGTAAAAGTACCATCCCTGTCCAGTTGACAAAATTCTGATGTGATTTCTGGTTAATGTTGTTGTGTTTTTGGAATTTGCAATTGTGGTTACAAACTTGCAATTGTGTTTTCCGACCTGCTGTTGAGGTTTGCAAATCATCATCAGCAACCGTACTTTTCATTTAAACCATAAAAAGCTATGAGAGCTTTTTATGGTTTTGACCAAAAAAAAAACCTGGTTGTTATGTTATGCAAAAGATGGAAAATCACCCACAGAATGCATTTTGTCTCTAGTTTGTGCGATTTGGATAATTTTGGCAACAAGGAAAAAGTTATAGCACAACTATGAGGTCAATTAAGGGTTAAGGGTTTTTAGATTCTTAGAAAATTATAAATATGTATGTTACTGTTTTAATAATCACAGTTGTTACATCAAAAATATTGGTAGTAACTGAGAAAAATGATACTTACAAGTTCTTCAAGCATTTTGTCCAGGGAATTAGCCTGACAATGCGATGTCCCTGAGACCAAGCAAAGTAGGAACCATTGGGTGCAAAGGCTACCGTCCAAGCCTCGCGTCCAGACTTCTGGTCGAAGGGAGCAACAGGCACCAGGAGTTCACCGATGAACTTAGCCTTACCTGTATAAACAACAACACCGTTACTGCAGCTACACACAGCACAATGATCACTTATTAACAAGTTACAACCCCTCTGTTATCCAGACCTTCCCACAGGAATACCAAAGTAACCTCTTCACTGACCCAAAGATATTTGTGGGCTTGTCAAAATGCAGGCATCTGATTGGCTAATTGTGCTAAGCACAATATTTGTTCAGAAACAGTTGGAGGGGACATTTATGAGATAAACCGGTTAGATACTCTGCCAAATCATGAATTATAACAATTACTGATATGTATGTGTGCATTTCAGGAACCTTGTTAATTTATTATACAAGATCAAGAAACTGACAACTTGCAGGTAATATTCTACAAAAGGTGAGACATTATATATCCACATTCTTGACCCATACTCTACATCTAGACGTATTGACATCTATGTGCCACACGACGATTTGTATAGGATAGTCAGATTTACTTTGGAAAGTGACTCTACATTTCCCCTCCAACTTCTGGAAAGACAATTTACAGAATGATGAAGACAATTTTACAAATGTACCTACTGTCAACAATAAGTACAAAGAAACAGCATCATAACATTTAGCTCATCTTTATATAAAAGAATGGGGGGTTGCAGGGTTATTCTTAGAGTTCTCTCTGACCAAACTTAAATGCATATGAGCCAAGTTTGGGGAAAAATATAATAGAGTATTTGTGGACAATTTTAGAGGCGATACTTTTTACATACAGGAAATATTCTGGATCATTCAGTAACAAATGTTTTATCTGTGATGGGAAAAAAAACAATAATTTTTTGATACAGGTTATACTGTGAACTTTTTGGATTTCTTCAGATAAATAAGAAAGTTGGCTTATCTTTTTAAGTGTAAGAGTCTAACGCTAATCATACTGCTGCAGAAGAAATATATTGATTCTTGCGTTAGCATAAATAGAATTAGCTCAAAATCTCAACTAAAAATCTATTATACGTTAAGACATTTTCGGCGTGGTAACTTTGATTTGTAATGCCTGGTATTTGAAAAAAGAAGAAGAATATAATGTAGTGTAAGTGATAATTTCACATTACAGACAGATCATATGATAAGCAAGTAATAAGCTACATGCATACAAGTTAAATACAGCCTTGAATCCTTTAACGTGTGGGTAAGCACGTAACCTAAAGTTTTGTGAGAACCAAGGTTAACGCCTCACTGCTGTGGGGGAGGGAAGGGTCTTCGCCAAGTTTCGAATAAGCAACCAAGCGAGAAGGAAATCCATTTTCAACTGTTAACATACGAGGTGTGGAAACAGCGAGCCATACTCAACTGTAAAATACCAGCTGGAGTTTAACGTCATAGGTTTGATTAAAAAAAAGCTCTGCGCCATCGGTTAGCTTGGGGCTGTGCAGTATGTTGTAATTTAACCAACATTCCGGAAAAACAAAGGCTAGCGTTAAACTGCTAGCAGTAAGGCTCAGTTTACTATTAACGTACACACGCAGATAACACATTATAAAATGGTTGTAAAAGACAATGATTCAGACTGTTAGCTTACATTGACTCGGATAGCATCCCAGCTACCAAGCAGTTACAACAGGTAAACAACGCTCACTACAGTCCACAACGGTACTGTAACGTTAGCGAGTCAAAGGCCATTGGAGCTAGCCAGTAAGTTACTCTGTACTAACAGAAACAAAGCAGTTTTTAGCTTACAACATTACTAAGGAAATAACTTTGAACGACATGGGAATTATATAGCGTCCTAATGCCACGCTGCTCCAAAGACCTGGACACAGAAAACATGTAGGATTTGTACTTACCTATATCATTTTCGTTTACAGAGTCTGGGAAGCTTGCCATCTAAATAAGGACACAGAACTAAGAGAAAAGCCAAGTACGCACTGTAAAACAGATATCCAACTAGAGCAACCAAACAATTGGTGCGGAATTAGACGGCGGCTTTTCCTCTTCGGATGTCTGCTGAAGTCGGTTAAATCCCTCCGCCAAGCTTCACGGCCCGGGTGAAAATACAGTCGTCCCTAGGCCTCTGTAACTCTCTTTTTCTCCTTTACTTTCTCGACAATAGAGTTAGTTTTCCTGTTTGAATCTTTAATTGTGCTGCTCGGGTGTTACCACTCTCTCGAATTAAAAACTGTGTAACACGTAATAATGGTATTTGATTGAGTAGATTTGGCTAGGCACGATATCTTCGTGTATAAGGGCTTCTGGCTGGGTGTTGACGTTACCAAGCTATTTCAGCGACAGGAGGGTTGACCATAAAACCGAGGGAGGGTTTTCATTTTACGTCAGCACAGTTGCCATGGTAATACCACCAAGCTCGCCCCCTGCTGTCAGTTTGCCTAAATGCAGCTCTTCCTCAAACTAAAATGGTGTAGCACCACCACCAACTGGTACAGACCGTGGATTTTCCCCTTTTTCCCTCCTTTATGCGCATGCAGCTGTAGCTAAAAATACCATACCAAACATATTTAAAAAACAAACAAACATACACAAACTTTAACTTGAAAGTTTATTCCTACAAATTACCTCTACTTTTGCTAATAATTTTTTATGCCACTGAGAAACTTTTCATATCAGCACATATTAGACAACAAACACTTACTGATATATCTGTGATAGGCCGGTATAGGCAGATCTATATACAGTCGTGGCCAGAAGTTTAAATAAACTTTCAAAGAAGTTGTATAGATACATCAAATACAATATCATGGAAAAGTTAATTTTTTCTGGAATTTAATTCAGAAAGTCAAATTTTCATACGCTCTAGATTCATTACACATAATGTGAAATATATCAAGCCTTTTTTTTGTTTTTAATTTGGATCATTACGGCTTATAGTTTATGAAAACCAAAATCCAGTATCTGCAAATTTTGGGATTTTACATGAGACCCATCAGAAAAAGGATTCATAAAACAGAAATACTGACCTTCTGAAAAGTATGCTCATTCATGCAGTCAATACTTGGTCGGGGCTCCTTTTGCACGAATGAATGCATCAATGCGCCGTGGCATGGAGGCAATCAGCCTGTGGCTGGCACTGCTAAGGTGTTATGGAAGCCCAAATTGCTTTTATAGTGGTTCAGCTCATCTGCATTGTTACTGTATTGTAACAAGCTGGAACTCCCACCCAACCATCTCCTTCTGCTCATCTCCAAACCTTACATCCTGTCTGGGGTATTCCAAAAGGAGGATTAAACTAGATGCAGATGGCAGCAGGTTCAATATATGGCTGATCTTTTTTTTTTGGAAGAGATCGACAAAGGCATACCTGTCAAGTGAATAAAGAATACATTTTGTTGTTGGGGATATTGTTCTCATCATTGATGATACCACGCCCCACAACTTTTGGATCCTGGTGCAGATCATACTGGTCAGGTCAGACAGGACAGACAAGTTCAAATTATAACAAGACATTTGGGGCTGCTGTATGGAGCCTAATTTGCTTTGAGTAAATATTTTTACATTTTTCAAACACATCGGCGAACATCTCCTTCTCCTTTCTTTTTTTTTTTTTTTTTTTAATTTTATCTTTATTTGGAGTGGACATGTAAATACACCAGCATAGCAACAGTAGTAAAAATAAAAACAAATGTCCTTCCGGTTTTGTTTGTTTTGAGTCAGGAAAAAGTGCATCACCAGCCATCCAGGCATACGAGTCCAAAGAAAGTATAGTCATGGAAGGTGGATCAAATTACGTTAGTCCTTTGTAGTGCTCACTCTCCTCTAATAACTTAAATTTCACAGCAATTGTGATAGAGTAACATCAGTGGATACACATTATCCTCTTAAGGACAGTACTGACAATTTGCCTGGGATAAACAGAGCCAGATGAGGTTTACATGTTCACTTGTAAAGAGAACTCTGATACAACTTAATTGTAGGTAGAACAGTTTACATGAAACTATGTACAGGAACCAGGGTGGCCGCCTGCTGCTGCTGTCATAGAAATAATCATCAATAACCAGTCAGAAATTAAAAAAGTAATTTACAAAACGATATTACCAGTGAGATCAAATAAGGTCTGCTCTTGTTTTATTCTATGAATAAAATCCAGTTGTTCCAGATTTGGTAATATTTGTCCTTTTGGATTCTTAATTGACAGGTCAGTTTTTCCATCCTAAATATCTCTAGAGTAATTTCAATCCAATCATCCAGGGTAGGCCGAATCGGGCTTAACCATCTCCTTGTAATTGTTTTCTTACTTGCCACCAAGAGTAATTGCAGCAGCTTTATCTCGCTCCTACGTTCCAAAAAAGAGACAAGACCCAGGTACAGAACATCAAAACTCAGAGGTATTTGAGTGTTAAAGACTGTGCTTAAGGAAGCCTGGATACCCGTCCAGAAAACATTTAACTTGGGACAGTCCCAGAAGGTATGATAATGGTTAGCAACAGTCGAGCCACATTGTCTCCAGCAGTTCCCTGCCCAGTTTCAGATGTTGGAGGAATCAATCAGACCCATTATTCAACGTCAAAATGCAAACTACCGGGATTCAATATCTGGGGATGCTGGAATGTGTCTCAGCCACTACATGTGAATAGATGACCCGACCGCCATCCTAAACCGTCAAGTGTTCACTTCATAAAAATGTAAATGTAGCACATAACATAGACAACACCAATTGACCTTCATTCAGATGCCAAATGAGAGCTATATAGCCCTTTTACATGAGACAAAGAGACTGCAGACAGATGTAGCCGATGTTCAAAAGTGTATTTATCACTGTCTGTGACAACCCAGATGAGGCTGCATGTTCAGTCGGATCAGACGCTGTCTGCGCGGCTCCGAAAGCCTCCAACGCAGCTGTACACACCGAACAGATTTGTTCCCGACCTCGTCCAAACGCTTCAGACGTCCAACAGTTGGCCCGGTGTGTTCCTGCCTTTATACCTCTCCTGATATGGTGTCCTGAAATATCTAATAATATTCATCCAGCAGTGCTCTCTCCAGCCCATGGAGCTGGATGTTTTCCACTGCAAGGACCAGATATTGCCCCACGCCACCTCAGAAATCTTAATCCCTGATTCTCTTTCCCATTTACCTTTAATGTATAAAGTGTTATTATCATTGACATGGGATAGAGCTGTGTATAGTTTTGAAATGGAGTTATAGAAAGGGTCATGGTCACGGAATTTTTCAGAATGTGGTAAAATTCTGACTCAACATCTGAAAGATCAGTCAATTTACATTCATGATCAATATATGATCGTAATTGCAGGTATCTATGAAATTCGTTTCGTGCCAACCCATGCTCGTCCTGCAAGGTCTCAAAGCTGTGTACAGTGTTTCTTTGAGTAAGTGAAAGGAATGTGAGACCATATATTGTCCATGATTTAAAGCTAGGGTCATGTCTGTTGGGAATAAAATCTGAGTCATAAGCAAACCATCTGTAAATTCTCAACATTCTATGTATCTCACAAGTATTAACTACCTTCTGCCAGACTTGGAGTATGTGGGTCAACCAGGGGTTCCCCAACTTTTCCAAATGACACATTAGACCCTTATCCGCTATTACAGCTTGGATGGGGAACTGATTTGACAGATTGGACTCCAGCTCCTTCCACCTAGCTATATATGTTTCATTACACCAGTATAAAAGGGGAACTATTTGTGCAGTATAATAATAATTCCTTAGACAAGGGAGACCCAACCCTCCACTTTCCTTGGCGAGTTGAAGTGTGCCACTTGTCCCACTCTCTGAATTGATTTTCACTCAACTCTATAGGCAAGTTTCTAAAAAGTAAAGTAATAGGGGGAGCATATTCATCTTAACTGCAATTATCCTAGAACTAAGTCTCAAGAAGGGGACCAGATTCCATCTGTGTAAATCGGCTTTTATACTCGAGGATATTGGCTCATATTTTGCCCGGAAGAGCCCCGAGAGGTCCCAGTCAGATATATCCCCAAATATCTAATATTCTCATTTTCCCATTTTACCTTAAAGGTCTCATATTATAGTGTTTTTCATCAATTTCACACAGCTGTCAAAGGTCCAACAACACTGTATTCGATATGCATTGCCCCAAACCCATCCATGGTCCTGAATTTCAGCTGTCTAAAAGTGGCTCAAATGAGCTCTGCTGAGCTCTCCTGAGAGCAGGCTGTTTCTGTGCCTGCACCTTTAAATGTTAATGAGCTCTGTCTGTCAGTGCCTCTCGAAGAGCCTTGCCCAATGGCCTTGCGTGCTACACGTCCCTCAGGGAGACAATGCCTCATACGCTAGCGGCAGCATGTGCTAATGTTTACGGTGGATGTATCCCTATGGCTTGCGGAGATGCTTTCGTTCAACCATACAAGTTTGACCCAGAATCGGACCCAGAAGGAGAGGCTCCTGAAGAAAAACAGACTCTGCGGCTGCAGCAGGACGTTTCAGAATGGTTAGTGTGTCTGAATAATGTTAGTTTGTTCATTTGTGTTGTTACAGTTACTACCATCTAGCTAATGGCTAACAGCTAGCGAAAGCTGTGCTCGTCTCCAAACTCTTGGACACTGTTCGCATTGTCTCTGTCTCCAGTCTGCACGTTTTCAGACTTTTTACTGTGACAACTAAGCTCCATCGTGATATTATTAACATTAAACTCGCTTCAAACGCCTTTGCATAGTGGACCGAAGCGGAGCTCACTAGTTAGCCAGTTTCCAGCTGACTTCACCATACTCGTAGG
>OMLP01041891.1:0-10567 GCA_900302685.1 Spondyliosoma cantharus | reverse complement strand
AGGATGGTCCACCATGCATGATGGTGGCTCAGGAAGCTGCTGTAGTCTTTGTGTAACCTAGAAATTATGAAAGGTAAGTGAGTGACAGTAGATTAGAGAAAAGATGGACTGCAAAATGACAACCATGTTGGCCCAGTGTGCACCTTTTTGGTATTTCCATACAGCAGATATTCTCGGGTTCTGTAGGCATTTGTTCACAATTGCCACAGGAAGAATTTTTATTGTTCATTGGAAACTATGATCGCTAATCAATCATGTCACGTTGTTTCTTTTGTAATATATTTAAAGTTTATACACTGTTATAACTGGTTAAAAAACAATCCTGCTGGTAGAGAGGTGACGGGAGGCAACTGTGGCTTATTGAAAACTACAGTTGTTGAAAATTGCTGGCAGTAGCTAATTACAGGTCGTCACTGCAAATAAGAACAGGTTCTTACCTGGCTACATAAAGGGAAATAAATAATATGGGGTTATGCTTTTCTCTAGTAACGGCAATTGTTAAATTGCATCCGCGTTACTGCGACTGAACAGCAGTAAACACCAGCCGAGGTTTGGCTAAGCTTTATGATGGAAACACTCGAGGCAGGAGAAGAGGGCTGTTATCTGTAACAACATGGGGGAGACGGCCACTAAGCCCATAAAAATTTCCCTAGTCTGCAGTAACATAAAAGTAATGTCGAGGTAACAAACTTAACTACTAACCACTGAGAAACATCCATGTTCATTCTTGGCTGCTGACTTTCTTCTGGAGCCTCTTGTTGTTCTGGGTTGGACTCAGGCTCAAACATGTATGGTTGCACTGCAGTTTGTTGTCCGGCAGCCATTTCCTCCACAAACTCAGCCGTTGCCATGGTCACACAATGCTGTCCTCACATCTTCCGCCCGGCAGGAAGAGGTGGGCAGCGCAAGTACCTTCTTTGGGCAGCGCACATAGTAGCTCATTATCATTTAAGGGGAAAGGCACTGAAACCATCCACCTAGAGCAGGGCTGTGAAACTGGTGTTTCAAGAAACCTGCTGTGCTCAATCCTTCAGCTTTTTTCGACCAAAGCATGTTACTAACATTCCATTTAGACATCAAGGAACCATGTCAAGCAGCAGAAATTACCATAATATGTCCCCTTTTAAAGATATGAATTGTTGCGAACAAGTATTTTTTATTTTTTTTTAAATTGGCATGGAACATATTACAAACATAACTATCACAAAAGCTGTGAATTAGGTCAGAAAAATAATAAATATACAGGTACAAATTCTTGGTTACTAAATCTTCCAAGATTGCTGCTTGATCAGAGGAAGCCATTTTTCAGCACTACAAATCCAAGTTTTACTTGGGTATTATGTGTTGTTGTTGGTATGTGTATACACAGTCACCTTGGGTCATGTCTGATTGGTGAGCATGACTGTCACAGTAAGAAGACTGCATGATTTTGTAAAACCATGGACCGTGTTTAAAGGTGGGTCAGAGGTGCATCCTGCAGCAAAATGAATTGCAGCCTCTGCAATTTGCTAATCGTATTGTTTCAGATCACAATTTTGATTTAAAATCTATTAATCATTCAGCCCTTAGTAAGATGTTTTGAAGCATTTTCTGTACTGTCACAGATAACTAGAATGTTTGCTTTTGGGTACTTTGGGCCATTTGGTGTATGTTATTCTTGAATCAAAGGTCATTTATATCAACCAAGTGATATTATGTTAATCTTTTCCAGTTCATCCTGCCCCACACCCGAGGTAGCTCCCATGGCCAGACCCGAATCATCCGCAGGGCCTACGATGAGGACTTTTACACCCACATGATGGGGGAATGCTACGAGCTGTGGGCTCAGATGGAGAGGGAGACGGGTGTCAAACTGTACAGGTAAGCAGTCAGCAGAAATGCGTACAGAGAAAACCAATTAAATAGAATATAGCAATAGCTTTGCCAGAATACAGAGATGTGTCACATTCAAGGTGCAGGAGCTCAATCTAAGGTAGCCATAAATACATGACTTTCTCATTACATCCAGCATCAAAGAATCACCTGTTGACACCTTCCATGTCTTTTGAATGTGGAGCAGGGGCCCTCATCTTAATAAATGTCTGCTTTTCCTTTGCAGAGTAGGGAGAAATGTGGCAATATCAAACTGTGAGCAACCTTCCAGCACTTTAACTTTCCTTAGTCGTATTACCTCTAAGCAGCCATATTTCTTCTAATTACCAGAGAGCTGAATAACACAGTGCTTTGTTATTCATGTCTCAGGGTAATAGCTTATTATTCCAAGCCACATCCACCTTATGTTCCCTAGAAACGGTGTTCCTCCCTGTTCCTTTTGCACCTGTCCACAGCTCATGACTGATGGGTCCACATCTGAAAGCCACCTGTGCCCTTGGGCTGGCAAAAAAAAGTCTGCATTCCGATGAGAAATGTTCAGACGAGGCTTGTGTGAGCAATGCCTCCCACCTCTGCTGCTGTCTCTGGGACAGATGGAGCCGTCTAAAAAGGAATGGAGCTCAGCTAAAAATCTACCCACTAACCTTTTTTTATTTTCTACACACACATTACATGTTTGCACATTCACCAACTGAACCCGTGCCGGCACCCAGTTTGACAGGTTGGACTAAATGAGGTATCTTATTTATGATCCTACATATACTTGCGTGGCTTTTCCTTCCTCCGTCACACACTTGTAAACACACATGCCAACAGAGAGACATGCTCATAAAAGAAATTGATGAATGGCTGAAGCCTTTAGCTGGGGCAAGTCAGCCATCTATCAGGTAGATTACTGAATTAGAACCTGTGTTTCACAGCTCTCGCTCTGGGACTCAATAACGTCTCACTGTAGGTGCTGTTATCTGCTACATTACTCATATGATGTTAGTCTAATGTCACTACCTGAAAACGTTAATTCTCATTCATTATAACTAAAGTCTTGGGCCCAATCCCATTTCTAATTTTTATCTGTACCCCTCGTTTTCCAGTGCCCCCTTGTCCCTGAGAACAGAGTAACAAGGAGTAGTGGCTGAAATCTCCCCTCATGAAATTGGACAACCCTTCAAACCTCTCATCCGCTATCAGTAGTCGTCGATGGCTCGATATTTTCAATATGCCTTCTTCAGGTGTGGTGATTTCTCTTGCTTTACTGCGGCAATCCTTCTAATATCACAGTGCCATTTACCATTTATGCGATCGAGATAGAAAAGACTGGACATGCTAACATAAGCAACCCATGCTCCTACGCTTCCAGTCTGCACTAATATCAGTACTGCGGAAACTTCTCAGCTGAAATGTAGTTACATTTTGGGTCTTATAAGCCATCGGGGGGGGCGCAAGAGGAGAGTGTGCAGAGTGATTCTGCTGTCCTGACATTGGTCGGGAGTTCGTCCCACCTCTCAGCGATGGGGGTACCAGCGGGCCAGCTGATGTAGAAGAGCGAAGTGCTCTCGCTGGGGCATGTGGTCTGACCAGTGTTTGGAGGTAGACGGGTGCACCATCGTTTTGAATTGGATGTGGGCCGCAACAGGAAGCCAGTAGAGGTCACGGAGGAGGGGGGTCACATGGAAGAATTTGGGAAGATTGTAAACGAGGCATGCTGCATATGGTGCAACAGTTTAGTCGCAGAGGCTGGGAGTCCAGCCAAGAGGGAGTTGCAGTAGTCCAGACGGGCGATGACCAGTGCGTGGACCAGGAGTTGCGTTGCGTCTTTTGTGGGGAAAGAGGGCAAATCTGCAGGACCGGGCCACAGCAGTGATTTTGGGGGCGCAGGACAGTCTGTTGTCGCGGACTACGTCCAGGTTCCTTGCCATCGATGAAGGCGATACCGCGACGTCCTCGACAGTAACTGACAGGTCCATGCGAGGGCAGTCTTTCCCAGGGATGAAGAGGAGTTCAGTTTTACTAAGGTTGAGTTTGAGGTAGAGCTGTCACTTTTTATTCGAAATTCGAAAATTTGTTCGAAAGTGGGGGAAAAGTTCTTATTCGAATGTAATGACCTGTTCCAATTCAAAATGTACAATCTATAAGTGCAACAGACCGTTTGAAGTAGTTTGCCTTGTGATCCAGCAGAGGGCGCTCTAAAACTTCACTATCAGCTTGACCTATTAATTGAGCTAGTAATATTATGTTGTTTGCTACGAAAATGGAGGACACTAGCGAGCAAAGCCGTCCTGAGCGGACAATCACGACACCAAAGCATCCCAGAAGTAGTGCATGGAAGTATTTTGGGTTCTACACCGTAGATGGAAAAGTAACTAACAAAGATGAAGCTGTCTGTTGACTTTGTACAAAGCAGCTGTCTTACTCTATAACGACAACAAATCCGCAGACTCACCTACTAGCTTACAACCTCGTAAGCTAGCAGGTGAGTGTACAACCTTGTCTGACTGCGTACTACTTGGCACACTCAGCTTCAGCAGGCCCCTTGCCAGCAGCTCATAAAAATGCCATCACCAACAAGATAGCAAGATTTATATGCAAGGATATGCGGCGCATTGGTATCGTTTCGGGAGAGGGGTTTCGGGATCTCATGATGGAACTGGAGCCTGTTGTTGGGGGGGGGGAGGAATTTATTCGAATTCATTCGTATAAATTGCGTGTCATTTCAAATTCGTTCGAATTTGATTTTTTTAAAAAGTGACAGCCCTAGTTTAAGGTGATGTGCAGCTGTCCAAGCGGAGATGTCTGCCAAACATTCCAAGATGTGCGCCGCAACGTGGGTGTTGGAGGAGGATGGGGTAAAAGAGCGGAACAGTTGAGTGTCGTCAGCATAACTGTGGTAAGAGAATCCATGAGATGTGATTGCATAGCCTAGTCATTTAGTGTGTAGTGAAAACAGAAGTGGTCCTCGTGCTGGTTGGAAAATGAGGGGACAGAGAGCTTCTAAAGAGGAGGGGAGGGAGGATAGCAGGGTGGAGGAGGCTTCCTCAGTAGACATTAGGCGAATTGGTCTGTGGATGGTAGTGAGGAAAGAACAGTAGAAGAGAGAGGAGAGGCTAGAGAGGGATTTCAGATTGTGGCGGGTGGTGACCGTGTGAGGTGTAGGAGTGAGGGAGGTGGTGAATTTTAAGGGGGAGAGAGAACGTGACAGTGTGGTGGTCAGACACAGTGAGTGGGGTAAAGGAGAGTGCCGAGGTGCGACACGACCTTGTGAAGACATGGTCGAGTTGGTTCCCGGCCTGGTGGGTCGGTGGAGAGAGGGAGAGTGTGAGTTCAAATGTGGAGAAGAAGTTGATGAATTCAGGTGAGTGCAGCTTCTCTGGGGGGATGTTGAAGTCACCCAGGACAATGAGCGGTATGCCATCGTCAGGGGAGCAGCTTAGGAGGGCATCCATCTCATCAAAGAAGACACGGAGAGGACCGGGAGGGTGATAAATCACCACAATGTTGAGTTTTAGAGGAAGTGTGACAGAGGAAGTGTGACAGAGATGGCGTGGAATTCAAAAGCAGATCTGGGTAGGTCATCCAGGGGAAGGACCTGGTAGGACCACATGGGAGAGATAAGGAGGCCAGTTCCTCCTCCTCGACCTGTTTGCCTTGGGGAGTGTGAGAATGAGTAGGCAGTTGAGAGGGCAGCTGGAGACGCAGTGTTTAAGGTGGTTAAAGCTGAGATAATATTTCTACACATACTGTTCCCAAGGCCATGAAAAAACTTAGTACCTTTTACTATTCAATCAAATTAATACCAAACAAAGAGGTCGTGTTATGCTAATTTTCAGGTTCATACTTTTATTTGGGGGTCCTATTAGAATAGGTTTACATACTTAAATTTTAAACAAGCACATAATGTTTCTCATATGGCACATTGCTGCAGAACTCCCTTTCACACTGTGTCTTGAACACTGTGTTCTATTTACAGAATAAGGAAATCTTGCCTCTGTTCAATCTTTGGTGGGCATTGCACTCTTTCTTTCTCTTTCTTTGCATTCTTTTGGAATCTGGGTTGTACATCTGCACTCTGTTTTGATGGCTTGGCTGGTTTGGAGAAAATTAATGCTAAAATAATTAGCCAACTGTCTGTTATTAACATCTATATTTTGAAGATCAACCTGACCTAGTTAAACTTTGATCTACAATACATACCATAGTTGTACATGCATACAGTTTTTCTAAGCAGTGATGTTTTTGATAATAGTTTGGCTGTATCCAACCGGTGTGATGTGACCTTATTTCCCTGTCCTGTTGTAATGAGGCTAATGTCACTCTTGATCACGTTTTCCTTCAACACTACTACTGAAAATGTTAGGCAGTTGGGGATTTGTGTCTTGACCATTTATTACCATGATGCGACCTTCGTCTCCACTGATCTCCTCCCTTGCAGACAAACGGGACTCCTGGTGATGGGACCAGAGAACAGTCAGTATTACACCACGGTTAAGAACACCCTGCAAAGGAACAAGGTTCCTCTGATGGTCCTGACCCATGAAAACTTCAGCCAACACATCCCTCAAGTCAAACTCGCAGAGGGTGATGAAGCAGTGGTGGACATAACTGCTGGAGTTTTGTATGCGGACCGTGCCCTCAAGACTGCACAGGTACAGCATAGACACTGTTAATACAGCATGAGGTGTGTTAGCTTTAGAAGCTGTTGTCATGAGTCAAGGCCATTCTTGTTGTTCACCCAAGTCAGTGCAAATTAAGACAAAGGTGTTTCAACTTTTGTGAAAAGTTTTTTGCAGTTTTTTAGCTACAGCTCATATACTATATGTACAGTAACATATTGGCATTGGCAAAACAACCAAACAGTCAGTCATGGAAATAATATATATTTTATTTTGCTCTTAGACTAACAGTCTTATCAAATTCAGAGTAAGTGTACTGCCCTTGCAGCGCGTTCACTTATGTAAAGCTAGACAGCTAGTTAACATCCAAATGACTTCCAATAAACACACAAGGCTTGACTTTTCTTGGTTTTACTGAAGACTTGTTTCCACATTTGCTTTGATTGCAAAACTGAAACATTACAAAGATAAAACATAAATCGGTACACAAAACCTTCCATGTACACACACTTTATCTATGTCAAGCAAACACTGTACCTTGTAAAAATAGTTTAACTAACACACTAACTACAAGTTACAAGCCAATTGCCAATTCTGCTAATTAGCAGAGCACATGTTTGGTTAACCTGATAAAAGAAATCTACAACATGTAAAAACCTTAAGAATACAAGGATATAGTGGTAATCTACAGAGACCACTCACAGACGCATGATTTCCAAGGCAGAAGCGTGACAGAGAAGCCTCCAACAGATTCTTGTACTGAGCAGTGTTCGTCTTGCCTGCCTGAGCTCAACTCAACCATGTATTGCAGAGTGTGTGTGACTGCATCCACCTGTGACCAGTAGCTGGCAGCATAGAACATGAACTAATACAGATAAATCAATTGTTTCTAACCTTTTAACTAATGAAGCCCACTTTTTTAAGCTTTTATAATCTTTAACTTATTGAAATGATTAATTAACTTAACTTGAAGGCAGCACAGTAAGTGTATATTTACAAAAACAATTCCAGAGCCCAGGAAGGGACACAAGGAGACTAAAAATCAAAGGTGATCAAAACAAGATTTACTTTTGTGAGATCTTGCAAAACCTTTTCATTTAGGTCATTGTACTTCCAGGTAAATTCACTAAGGTCAGTGCTAAAATGGATTGGTCGGAGGGTCAGGAAGGAACATTCTTCTGTGAGCTCTGCTGTAATTGGTTGTCACCTCAACCAATCTCCTCAACATTTCCTAGTTCACTTTATGGATTCTCTCATTCATGGAAATTTACAAAATCCTGTAGCTGTGCTCCCAGTACTTTTAAATTATGAATTTAAAGTTTGGCTGTCTGCTAAATTTAAGCAATTTTGTGATTCCTTGTATTTGTATTCTAAACCTCACTAATCGCTCATTTTTACTGGATTAGGTTGGAATTTCTCCTGAACATCCAAGAGACCCAAAGGAATCTTGGCAACATATATTAATTGGAAAAAATGTGTTGCTGAATAGCTACAGTAATCAAATTAATAACAGGAAGTCATTTTTAGCCATAAATATTAGGGGTGGGAAAAATAATCGATTCTTAGATGCATCACGATTCGAACGTGGATGATTCTGAATTCTATATTTTTGAATGAAAGCTGTGATTCTGGTACAGCAAAATGTTTTGTTTTTTTTTGTCTGATGAATGATTTTGCTCATTGCACATAACAGGAGGATATGTCAGAAGTCTATTATTTTTTATGTTAGTGATTCAGAATATGCTGCTGCTGTATTAATGTACTAAATGTATGCTGCTACAGGCACACTTTTCTTTTCCTGTTGGTTCTTTGCAAAGCTGGTTGTTTGCTAGCAAATGTAACCTTCCAGTTGACTTGCCACATTTCTTTAATTTGTTTTATTATTTAAATATATTGGAAGTAAATTAAGTTTGGATCATTACAAATACTTTGCTTTGAAAGTACCAAGTAGTCACACAGTGAGAAAAAAATAGGAAGTGATTAGCAAACTCAGATTTAATTATTATTATTATTTTTTTTTCAAATCATGCATGGAAATGTACACAAAAAAATTGCTGCTGCATCAAGATGCATCAAGAATTGGTTTAGAATCGAATCGTTGACCTCTGAATCTGAATCAATTCGAATCGTGACGTGCCAAGAGATTCCCACCCCTACTAAATATGAATTTGTCATTTTCAAAAAATAATATCTCCGCGTTCACTTTATTGCAACCAAACTTTGGTTCTGTGTCATATTAATGTAATTCTACGTGCTGTATTGCAGGCCACTGGACGTGTTTCAGTTTCTTGAAGACATTTCACCTTCACTAACTGGAGGGGAGTTGCAGACTTTTAAAGTCTGGTGGGAGTGTCCGGACTGAGTTGTTGTGAGATGTGTGAGCTCTGACTTTCAGAGTCATTCGGGCTTCGTGTGGGTTGTTAGGGCTAGGTGAGCCCAGGTGGGAATGGTTGTTAAGCCACCTGGGGAGGGAACACAGTACTGCATTGTAGGTGGGTGGGTGTTCACTATTGTCTTAGGCCACCTCCTCTGTTGAAAGATGATCATTCCAGTGTGACGTAGATGGACTATTTTACTCCTCTTTTAAACCATCTGTCTTCTCTGGACAATATGTTTACATTGTTGTCCTCAAAGGAATGATTTTTATCCTTCAGATGTAAGTAGACAGCATAGTCTTGAACTGAGGAGTTGGCCCTCCTGTGTTGTGCAATTTGTTTATGGAGAGGTTTTGTCTCCCTAATGTATAAATCTGTGCAGTCTTGGCTGCATTGAACATTATAAACTATATTACTTTGTTTATGCCTGGGTGTTTTGTCCTTAGGATGGGCAAGTTTCTGCCTCAGTGTGTTGGTAGGTTTGAAGTGAACAGACACACCAATAGTAGATCTCATCACAGCAACATAGTCAGCCATCAGAAATAAATGCAGACACGGAGGCAGAACAGCTTTAAGGTATCAGCCGCTCTTGCTAATGCAAAAGCACTCCTCTCCGACCTCACTACTGAGGAAGGCCCTGGCAACACTCAATAGAGACCAGATCATCACCATCTTGCCGGTGAGATGTACTGTAGTGCTAAACACAGCTGACTACCACACCAAAGTCACTGAACTGCTTAGTGATACTAACACCTATGAGACACTGATAGTCCAGGCAAAGTAACTCATTTTGGAGCCAAAAATAGAACTAATTGTAAAAGATTTTTTTTCAGCATAGATCATTTCTATGAGGTGTCCAGAGCAACATACTAAAAGTCCTAAGAAATCCTAGTTGAGGAAATATGTTTAATTCTCATCAATCCAAGATGTGTGCCAGTAAGGCCAGACAACAATACACCCCAATGGGGCTATTTTTTTCTTTTACTCCTATCAAAATAAAACTTTATACAATGAAGGTACCCATGAAAAAGTAACATTTTTTGTATTGCAAGTTTCTTTGAAAATGAATTTTAATATGCAAATGAGCTATACACTAATCTAATATGTGACGCGCCACCGAAAAACCAGCAGCAAGTCGGCTGTCAGCAAATCACATAAAGAAATTATTGTTTCTTTTCAAAATGAGTGACTTTCATTTTTTTGCAGAATGTGCAAGTTGAAATCATGAAGAAGCCACTCCATGTTTCAGATAACAGTATTGGTTGCCTTAAAAGTATACATTTTGTGCTTGAAATGGGGTATAGTTTCAGGAAATGCTGCCGCTTCGTTGGGCATGCGCGGCGATACAGTTAATTTCCATACTGGCTACCTTTGACCATTCACGTCCTTTGTTATTTTTTTCGGCCAATCAGGTGCACGTTAGTCGCGAACCGCATGGCTACTTATGCAGCCCCCCGCATAAATTCTGCTGCTTCTGTATTACACTGGAGAACATCCCTAATCTACAGCTGACCTTAGCCGAAGATGAAGACGAGGAAGAATCTCTCGGCCTCGCAGAGGAGCTGGAGCGTAAGATACCAGACGCTATATCTACGGTAACATGTGAAGGGGATGAAGACAGCGAAATGGAGAAAATCCGTAACTTTGGTAGCAAATGCTACGGAAGAAGAAAGGAGAACTCTCGCATTGGGACACATTCGTGTAGCGCCAAAC
>OMLP01041888.1:0-13316 GCA_900302685.1 Spondyliosoma cantharus | reverse complement strand
TATTTGTCCTCCAAGGATCTCACCCTCTATGTTTATTATGCAAACAAACCCGCTCTGGGTTCAAACGAAGCAATTTGGAGCGGCATTTCAGAACGACGCATCCCACATTTAACGAGAGGTACCCACCTGGTAGTGAATTAAGAAAAAGACAGATAGAACAGATCACTCCTTCTCTTCTCTTCTCTTCTCTTCTCTTCTCTTCTCTTCTCTTCTCTTCTTCTCTTTCACAAATATTTTCATAAAAAGTAATAACTTATTCTTCAATAGATTCCATATTAAGTGACCCAGTGTCTCCACATTATTCCAGAAAATAGTACACAGTCACACAAGTCTTCATTTCCCTCTCAAAGTGCACCAGATTGATGCATTCTAGGTTAAAAGGTACCAAATTTTCTTCCGGGGGAGCATGCCCCCTAAGGCCTGGGCCCCCCCCCCCACAGTTTGGGAAAAACTGGTTCAGTGATGACATATTAATAAGCATGCATGTTATGTATGACTGGATTTATAGGTTTTGATACTTTGCGGTAAAAATGGCTCTCCTGTTGACTTAGTCCTGTCAATGCGGCTCTCCTGAAAAAAATAGTGAGTACCACTGGTCTAGGCAATGAGAGGATGTGGCACCGCGCATATTGTTCGATGGCTGTCACCGCGCAGTAGCCAATAAGTAGCCATCTCTCTTATGAGTGTTGTGTACACCTGTGTAATGAAAACATGTGAGGGGTCTCCAGATTTGGTTTAGTTCACAGTGTTCTGTGGGCTCTGTCCAGAAGAGGGGGTTCGTCTAGGATAAGGATTTCATTCAGAGACAAACTGTGTGGGCTGTTCCCTTTCTGTCCCTTCTTCAACACCAAACAGTCGTTTGGGCAGTGGTGTAGTGGTCCCTGGACAAGTGGGTATACTCTCAATTTTTGCATTTTTTAACGCAGCCAAGAAAAATGCTCTGTTTTAGAAACAGTTACATGTAAGACTACTCTATTTAGTTTACCCAAAAATACGTCAGTAGTATTTGCTCATTGTCACATAATCTCTGCTGCTTGATCTCAGGGAGGAAGGATTATGAAATAGTGGCCCACAGACTAGTGAGAGACAACTATGCATTTTTTTGTGAACTATTCCTTATTCCTTAGCTCTCCTTTGTCCTGACTTCTGGACTTCCCTTCCTCGTAAACATCCTACATAAAGAACTCTATGTTAATATTCCTGAACATGGAAGTGTTGAAATATTTTATGTAAATTTAGAACAAACCTCTACAGCCTTGATTTTGATTAGGAAACATTCCTTTCTTTTGGTTTTCTTCTACCTGCTTTTTATTACCGCGAGGGCAGGCAAACAGTTTAATACCTTAGGAAAAAGTGTGTGTGTGTGTGTGTGTGTGTATGTGTGTGTGTGTGTGTGTGTGTGTGTGTGGGGGGGGGGTGGTGAAATCACCTTGTTGTAAAAGTCCCCCACGGTTGTGACGCCACTGGGTGCGCATGAGGGGGGATTAAGAAGTGGGTATACGCAATGCTGACTGAAAAATAAGTAGGTATACGCCATATACCCGCGTATACCCTGGACTACACCTCTGGGTTTAGGGTGTTGCAGAGCTGGGTGACATGGTCGGCAGTACATTTTGCAAAAGCAGTTATATTTCTATGTTCTATTTTCTAATGATTGGGGTAAGGATTACAAGTCATATCTATAAACACACTATATATGGATACTACCTTCAATGTTCCCAAATGATAGCTGCCTCATTCTTTTTACAGTAATGTTCCATTAATTAAAACATCACAGGGAAGACACAGTTCTACAGGTGTCTGCTCAACAGTGCTATTCATAGATTCAACACAGTTTAATCTTCTCAGCTGACTAAATCAATGTAACGTTGGTCCAGGAGCAAATTGTCATTGTGTCTTAAAATGTAAAATTAAGCTGCATGATGGTCCAAACAGATGTTTCATTGTACGCACTTTTACTTCGTTAAAATACTTGTTCAGCAGGAAAGTAAGTTCTTGTTAGAATGAGTTATTATGAATTAAATGGTTAGGTAATTAATATTAATGAATTAATATCTAAGTTGCACTTTTGTGTCACGGCTGTAAAACGCTAATCTGCAACATCGCTTGTAACTGCAGCTACTATGAAGTAAAAGTTGACAAAATAATGGTGTTAATTATAAAGTGTAAAGAGAAAATGGAAAACTCTAAAAGAGTACGAGTTCTTGTAAAGTACTTCAATTACTTGAGTAGATTATTACAAAATAACTGATGATCAATGTGCATTTTGTGATGCTCTGTTAGAACCTATAGAGGTTTGTTGAGGCAGGAAGCAGTGTATTTCTCATATTATTTCAATAACACTTGATGACTAAATAGTCCACAATAATGATCACTTCAGACTTTCAAAGTAAAAGCAGTTTTAGTAAGATAAGTTAGCACTCTTCTGATCCCTACTCAAACATATACATCAGCAGAATCTCAGATATCATCTACCTATAAGTCATATATACATATATGAGTGTATAAAAGTCAGACTTGTGAGCTAATTGGCTTTAACCATGGCCACTCTGGACTTATACAGAGTTTGAGAGATACTATAGGGACTAATCCACTTCAAAATGCAGCTCTCACGCTTGCTGTCTAAAGAGATCAAGGCCTATGTGTGAGCTAAAGCTAAGGGCTAAGCCAGTATCTGCAGTTTTCATGGAGGAGGGGCTGCAGAGAGGAGGTGAGGAAAGAGCTGAAACACTACGAATACAAGTACAGTCGGGTCCCCTGAGGGCCGAGGAGGCATATTTAACTAGACCTGCTCTTGAAAAAGTTTTGACACTGTGCTTCTATGATCATCCACAGCCACTCTTTTTTCCTCCTCTTCTTCTCCTCCTTCCTCTCCTCCTCCATCTACCCATCCTTGACTTCAAAGGTAATTTATGCAAAAACTGACATTTTTCCTGTGCTCGCACTGTCCTCCCTTATAAAAACACATGGTCCTCTCTTTGTCAGTTACACACTTGTTACCAGCTGTACTAGTGTGACTAGTATTGTATTCAACGTTTGAGTCTGTGTGTGTGTCAACGTGGCAAAATGTGCATGGAGACACTCTAGACTGCCGGAGCTGGGACGCAGCGCAAGTTAACACATAGACTACAGTGAAACCTATCAGCTCCTGACCGTATCTGGTGAAATTGATCCATTAGAAGAGCCATCTGTCACCACCACCACCAGTGTCTTGACACAATGGGAAGATTTGTTTCCCCCTTGCTGCTACTCTCCTTGTAGGGACTAAGCTACAAATACTTCCTGACAAGACTCAAAATCACATCATCTGCTGACATTAAGATTTTCTTTACTTCATTAACTCTCCTGATTAAAGTATCAATACTTTTTCACTGAGGAAAACATAGAAAGGGTGCTCTGAAAAGATCCCCCTGCTGATTGGACTTACCATAGTCAATACTTTGACTGAGTCCTCATGGTGTAAACTGTGTAAACATCTGTTACACAGACAAATCTTGAAAAGATTTTAGTAGGGCATTCTTATATCCTTCTTTTAAAATGAAGTAAACATAAACTGGCCCACATAACGTCAGTAATACTAATGTTATTGTGGGCAACATATCGTGATTGTATTCAGGGACGTGCACAGGTATGGGCTATTGTTGCTCGGGCAACTGAGCTGCCCCTCTGGAGAAAGTGCCTTTTTTTTTTTTTGCTGTTGTGTCTACATCAATACAATAAGCCCATAATTGGTAAAGTAGAAGTGTTAAAACAAATTAAATCGCCATATAATTCAAACTTTTTTTTCTGTAATCAAAAAGTTATTTTATTTTGACAACGTCAGCGATGCCCTCTGCCCCTCGTCTAGTGACTTTAATCTGACACAATGAACACTGTGGGTGCGCAATACAGTTACAGTAACGTTATGAGAGGGAAAGTTTGTCAGTCAGGTGAGTTTTAGAAGTTATGGTGATCACAAATGCTCTGTGAATAATACAAAAAAGTATCCACCTGGCCTCGAATAATGTGCAGTTCTTAACGTTTGCCTCACGTCATGCAACATTGCCTTTTATTAGCCTTATGTTAGCCTATGTGCTAGTAACATGAACCAAAGTAAGCTAATAACATCCCATGAGCGGGAGCCTGCGCTACCGGGAGACACAGTAGTGGATTTGCACTTTGTCCCGTCCCAATTTCATGACAGAATAAAACAATGAATCTGCTCCACTGGATGTGATGTGATATCGTATAGCCAGTGTTGGGGAGTCGTGAACCACATGTAGGCTTAGTTAAACTTCTAAGTTAGCTCAGTCTTTTCTTTTACTTGTCTTTTCTTTTTTATGTCAATGTTTGGTTTTAATATTCTGTGATGTTGTTATTTTATGATTTTATCCTATGTAAGGTGCCTTGGGTGACTTGAAAGGCGCCATCAAACAAATAAAAAGTATTATTATTATTATTATTATTAATAAATACATTTTGCAGTTGTTTCAAAAAAAAAAAACAGGCCACTTTTTATTTCCTTATTTAGACTCTCATTGTTTTAATTTGTTATTTATTAACAAATGTTATTTATTTTTTAGATATTTTTATTTTATTTATGTATGAACTGTGAGGAAAGAAATTGCACTTATAGTTTAATTGCAATGAACATTTTTTTCTAAGTGGCTTTAGTTAAAGGTACAATATGTAAGAAATCTAAAACAACTGGCCGTAAAATCACCCTAATATGTCACAGAGACTCAGGAATAATGTTCATATAACACACTGAACTCACCAACAACAACAGTACAGCCAAAATATTCGCATTAAAAAAATATTTTGCGGACCGCAAATCATGTTGATGTTTTGAAATCATGTTTTGGCATGTGGCGCCACCTACCACCGTCTATGAATCATTGCAGTCAGCAGAGTCTCAGCTGCCGAGCAACCACAGGATGCCAGTTACAACTGAGCTACGATGGTGGAGGCAACGGAATCTAAAAGACCTCGTTATGAATCACAAAAATTCGAGGCAAAGCGAGGGTCTATATAGGAGATGCATTTGAATGGTGGAGACAGTTGAAAGCTGAGAGGAATTTTAAAACAGATGCAGAATTGGCTACTCTTCTCCTAGACACGTAAGTTGAGCTTCGCTAACTAAGTTAGCATCATAGCTTTACGGGGATGGACATTTCGAATACTTTGAACTGTCGAGTAATAACGTTAATCATTTCGATCATAGAAACAAACGTTAGCAGCACAGCTAATGCTAGCAGCATTAGCACTGTCCTGGTACGGGCCTCCGGTCTCCAGCGTGCTGTCCAGTGGCAGTGTGTGTGTGTGTGTGTGTGTGTGTCTGTGCCTGCTTCATCACGACTTCTTCCACCCCGTCTCTTGTTCTCACTTTCGTCTCTAACGTCCACTGCTTCGGCCGCGTCCCAACGACTGTCTCAATCGTCCATCAAGCTAACGTTACCATAAATAATAATACATCTTGATCTTTACTGAGAGAACAGAATTGTGTATCTTAGAGCCACTCATCATCAGGCTGAAACAAGTGGAAATAAACGGGAAATTACTATAGGCTATTACGTTATTTTGCTTTAGTTTAGCATCATTTCAGGAGTGCTACACTTATGCCACAACCACCGCGTTGTTCAGTATCGACTAGAGAGTTTGTTTACTATGTCGCAGTATTTTGAATTTGAGTGTAGTAACAGCTGTTGGCCACATTCTTACATATGGCACCTTTAACCAAACTAGATTTATCCCTAGAGTAGCTTTGCTGTAGTTTAACTTCTTCCTGTAATAAATTAATGGTAGTTTGGAAAGCTATACTTTCAAAGTAGCTTCACCAACACTGGTTTTTTTAAACCTTTTAATCATGCATTATATATTGCATAAAGTCAATATGGTACGTGAATTGGTTAATGTAGGCATACTAAACATATACTTTATATATACATTTATATATATATAGACTCACTAATGTTAATTTTGTGTGCTTAAGTATGCCTTCACAACAGAGACGGTTGAAGAAGAAAGAGAAAGACCTCAAGTGCAGAGCTGGGTAGAAACTGCCAGCAGGCCAGCTGCAGGAGGTGAAGCATTTTGATAATGATAAGACACCATCCTACATAATTTATTTAATGTGGAGTAGGCCTATCGTATCAGAAGCATTTTCTGTAAGTTACAAACACTGCACTATACAGTATACAGTATGTGCTATGCATAGTATTGTGAATGTATAAATATGTTCTGTAGGGGGCTAACCCTGAAAGCATCTGTCCATGAGAGCATTTGAGAGCCTAGGGATCAAGTAAAATAGCTGTAGTGAAATATGGGATGGTAAGGCCAGATAACAGGTTCACAAAGGCTTTATAATATATTGTGATTGTTATTTATACAAGTAGGCAACATACTTTTATATTTTTTTCAAATAAATAAGTAGATATTCTCCAGTGTACTTCCTGGGCTTCACCAGAATAATTGAATGAAGCCACATTATATGGAACTTCAACTGACTGCAATAGAGGTTTCAGTTGTCAGTGCATTTTTTATCAGTGAAAAGTACAGTATACTGTTTAAGTTACTTAATTCAGATTCTAATCATTCCATTTAAGATGAGGCCCAACCACAAGGCTCCAGACCTGAGATTGAGGGAGAGCATGCGGAGCATCACACAACACATGAGACAGGTAGCCTACATAATGAGGGTGATAAGCTGAGTGTTAGAGAGTTACTATAAAAGGGCCATGTCAAGAGTGTGATGAGGAGAAATATAGATGCTGTGGACAATATTATCCTTAATTTAAAAGGTACATTATAGAACTTGTGCAGAATTATATTAATTATTATATTGGAGACAGCTCCATCTTCAAACTCTCCACTGAACTTGCACATACCTTCGTAGTGTTTTAAGGAAAAATATAGATCTTGCATTGATCACAACAATAACACTTTTTTATTTGAACACTTACACTCTTAATTGTTTTGTATAGGTGAGCCAAATGATAATGCCCAGAACCGTGCACAGTCAGAATATGAAGAAAGGACACAGACAGAATCAGGAATTGAGGAGACAGAGACAGTAAACAAGGAGAAAGAATCAGGAATTGAGGAGACAGAGACAGTAAACAAGGAGAAAGAATCAGGAATTGAGGAGACAGAGTCAGTAAACATGGAGAAGGTAAAAAGTATAAAGCAAGTTCTGCACAATCATTGTTAATAGAAATAAGTGGGTTTATAATACAATCTGTTTTTAAAATGAAAAAGTTGTAACACTAAAACACTGAAGCTGTGATCCTGTAAATCACTATGGTGTGGTGCCCTTTTTCCAGGATAGAGCAATAGCCCCTCCAAATGTCTGTGCACGTCCCTGAGTGACAGGAACTGTACCCAGGTGGGTGAGGGGTATTAGCGAGTGCTGCATTTAGGGGAGAAACAGTCAAATGTAAAAATATGGCTGTGATTGTGCTGAGGGACACAAAGGTTAATTAAAGCAGTGTTGGTATTAATTAAAATGGCCTGAGCACTACCACTGCCTGGGTATGGAACATCACAGTTACAGAATATGTGTTCACTACTCACAACCATGATTGATGAAAACTCACCCTCAAGGACTTTAATCAAGGTGCACCTGAGAAGGGAGTCCAGAGGACAGGAGAGGAGGAGGACAGAGGAGGAGATGAGGAGGCTAGCTATACTGAAGAAGCTAAGAAAACACATTAACAGCATGATTGAGAGAAACTCACTGAGGCTACATTCATTTTAATGAGTGTAGTGCGGGTAGGGTTAGGATTTGATTATTTATATATGACCTTGTCTCAGTTAGAGATTGGACATGTAGTGCATTAATGGTAGTGAAGGAAATAACTTCTTAACAGTATTCAATTCAGTATTTTTTTTTTAAGTAAGGACAGTCAGGAACATTTTAATCTAATAGATTATTGAGCCACAAGCATGATCTTATTATAGATTTCTTTCAAGTATTTATGGAGTCTTTTTTATTTTTCTTAGATGGTTATCAGCACTGCAGTGACCACTGTTGTACCACAGCTACATTTATGGAAAAGGATCTCCTAAACCCAATATGCTCTTCTAGGAACAATTCTTTCTCAGATATTGGCATCTAGAAAACACATGCCTACGCAGACAAACACAAACACTTGCCACCCACGCAAAATCCCTCAGTCTGTGTATGAAACTGGAAGTGCTTGTGTGTTTCTATGCAAATATATGAATAGTCGTTTCAGAGCACAAATAACTAATCTGCATGAATGGACCAGCCAATCAATACCTGCTCTGCCAGGGTAGCAGTGCTGGCACCACCCTTCATGTTTGCTGCCACTGTTCTAATGAGTTAATTGCTGGCAGTGTGTGTGGTTATGTCCCCTCAGTGATGTTGAGGTCATTCAGAAATGGGTATCAGTAAATGTTGATGGAGTGCAGCTCTTGTATTAAGATGCTTTGTAGAATAAGCTTCTACATCAGTGAGAAGAGTATAACAAATAGTTGTAAGTCAGACACACTCCAGTCTATGTGTGTGTGTGTGACAGAGGGAGAACAGAATGGCTGCAATAAGAGGAGGAGGAGTGAACAGTGGAGGGTGGCAACCCTATAAATCACACTCTTTCTAATGGATTCACTCTCATGATCTGCTCCGTAAATTAATTGCTGGAGGGGAGAGAGGGGATGAATATATAGATGCGCAGTCAGTGTATGAATGAGAGCAGGAGAGGACTATATGCTCTATGCTTTATAAACTAATCACACAGGCATGGACTGTGTGCTCCGATCTTTGTGGAGGTCTCTAGCTGTTCAAGTCCAGCTGTGGTGGGAGAGCTGACGTGTTGCCAAAATGAACTACTATTTCAGCCATTCTGGAACATGCTGGGAAGGTGAATGAAGGATTCTCAAAGGCCGTGTTTTGACTAGCATTGTCAAAAATAGTGAAATATGGATGCAACTCTTTCAATATAAATGTTTTCTCAGAATCAATACACCAGGATCTTTATGGTTCTCCTTTCCAACAGTTGGTTGACATTGCAGTAGTGCCCACATAGCCCTAGTGCTGTGCGATATGGACACATTTTTTTATCTTGATATAGCTAATTTTATATCCCGATAACGATATATATCCCTTGGGGTTCTGCTTCTGTATCCGCGTCTGATGTAACGTTACTAGTAACCTCCTCCGTCTCCGCCATGCTGCTTTGCCTCCGTTTACTCCCGAGTGACCAGTGCCGTAAAGGAGTCCTTGCGGGTGATGTAAAAATGCTACCACAAAGCAGTAGCATTGCTGCAGTTACATTCGCCTTCATACAATGAACTTGTTTTGAACTCAAAATTTGGATATCATTCCGACGTTGACTTGTGCTTTACACAGCGTATTAAATCACAACCACAGAAGTGACCTGCATAGACAGTGTTTATTGCAGTCAAGGCAAACTTTTAACACATCAGTGTGCATGAATGCAGCATTATTACCAAAAACATAAACAAAGCCTCTATCAAAAAAACTAATACCAAATTCACACTGCAGTAGGGGGAAGCTGCTGGGAGGACTGGGGGAGTCTCCCTGACAGACTGCAACTGGGCTCAGTTAACTAAACAAATAGGTGGGGGCTCCCTCCTGCTGCACATCCAGGCCTGTCCTGGCTGGATGTCTGAGCAACAAGCCAGTGGCCAAGGAGACATGACGTCCCAGCCTGGTTATTCCTACGAGTATTCCTACAAGTTGGAGGGCTTCTTCACTGCTCTGCCGCAGTGTTTAAGGCCTGCTTATTAAGCTGAACATTTGCAGAAGTCTAAGATTCATTTTCTCAAACATGTTTGTCCCCAGTCTTGACATAAACAAAGGAACAGTATAAAAACAGGACACCAGTAGTAACCCGATCTACATCTGGCTAACCCTAACCCTAACCCATGACTGGGAACTGCACAACCAGCCTTAGTTAAGTAAGTGTAATATTGACAGTGCAAGATCCAGGTGGTGATGTGCAGCATTTCCCTGAGTTCCATCCAAATCAACTGTGTATAAGATACGGCCTATGATGGCAGCAAGCAGCTGAATGGCAACCAATCCATTGTCCACCTGTTCCAGTTTTATGACAGGAAGCAGAATCAGCTCCCCATTTTTCCTTAAAGACCACTTTGTAGTCAGCATGTCCCCGTCGCTCAAGCTGAGCCTGCTGGAGGACAGTCATGGATGTACCTTGTTCCTAGCTATCCTCCCAATGTCTCCCTGGCCGAGGAGACAGATGGCACAGCAGGGCCAGTCGTCTGAGGAGACAGGATGAGGCTGACCAGATGGTGACTTGGAAGGCACTTTATGCTAGAATTTTGTTAAGCAGACAAGGCAAGAATATATCAATCTGATGAATGCCAACACCAAAATCAAGGTTGGCTGCTGAGTGATGTTGGCAAGCCTGTGATGTGATTGTGCAGGCTGGTCTTCCTGGTACTTCCTGATAAGAATCTTGTCTGTCTGTCTGTCTGGCAAGACCGGAGTGCAGATGGATATAGCAGTGCTTAGACAAATCTGGAGTGGGGGATCAGTCAAAAGCACACCGGACACTCATGGGATGTGATTAGAACTTCACAAAAAGCAGCAGAATAATGGCAGAAAAACATGTCTGCTCTCCTGGCAAAGACTCAAAGACATCATTTGTGAAAATAAACATTTAGTATCAAGAAGCCACAATCTGTGACCTCCAAAAACATCAAATGACAGTTCAATCAGAACAGACAAGACTCGCAAATTCCCAAATGTAAAATAAAGGCCAAATACCCCAAATAAAAAAAAAAAAAATCAGGACACCAAACTCTGCTGAATTTGAAAGCAAGTGTCTTAAAATAGCAGCTTTACTATTAAACCATGATGACTTAAACTTTAAAGCCTGCCACCATCTTGTAGAGGAGGTTACCACAGCGCTTAAATCAGTTCCCGCACTGGAGGGAGGCTTTGAACCCAGTGACAGACAAATGGAAATCTGTCAACAGTCTCCCACAGAGTAAAAAGCCCTTCTCCCTGCATCAAACTGCATCAACCAATTCATCACAAAAAGCCACTCTCGCCACTTCTAATCATCAGATAAAAAGCCGTACATGGCGCTGGTGAAGAGGTGAAGGCGAAAAAAGAAGAAGAGCTGAACAGCTAAATAAGACAGATTTTTTTGTGTGTGTGTGTTCAGAGAGCAAGACATGACCTGCATGAGCAGAGTGCTGTCTCACAAAGGATTAGTGACATATATCTGACAATGGGCAGTTTGGGTAAAAGTATTGCTGTTCACTTGTGTTTTTATCTTGGAGCTTTTACTTCTGCATGTGCCAGCTCGGCTTGACAGGCTACCTGCTGGATTGTGTTTCTTTAACTAATGACGCCCTTGTCTTGATGTGTTATCAAAGACTCGCCACTAACAAAGCTACACTAATTCGGTGATAAAAGTTTTTGGACATTTTTGCTAATTTCTCAGGTAATAGTACAATTTTTATCATAATAACAATCCAGATGTGGCAGATTTAAATGTAGATTTCATTCATTCAATCAGAGGGGGCTTTTTGGCTTTGAAGATGGTATTTGCTCTACCGAGTGCCATTCTAGTTTATATACTTTTATTATGACGCAGTAAAATTTGGAAATGTTGGGTTTTCACCAGCAGTAACTTAACACGACTCCTAAAACCTCTGAAAGTAAACATGATAAAACAGTAAACTACAGCAGATATGTGAATGTAAAAACAGGGACACAGGAGAGAAACTTGATTCTTGAAGTGATTCAGTTATAATTTACAAGTACTGAGAGCAGACTTTCAAAAACATCTTTCTCTCTGGTCTCCCGCACATACATCAGTCTGGTGATCGCAACACACTTGTTACAGGTTGGTCGTGGGCCCAAGACGTCACCACAGCCCACTTGCAGCTGGCTGTGCTTTGGCCCCATTCTAAAGAGGGTCTATCCCTGGCATGGCTCAGCTCATGTCAGCATGTTAAACTGGTGATGGAAAAGCAAGACAGCGTGACATGGTTTAACTTTGCGCAACCGAAATTACCATTGGAAATGCCCCATATTGTCCCCTTCCATTTATTTCATTATGCTGTGAATTCATCATGTTCAGAAAAATGTATGTTAAGAGAATTTTATTTTGATCATTTATTTTGAAATTACTGCTTTGTTTCTGCTTTCTTCTCTTTTCAATGGGTGTTTTCTCTCCAAGACACAATGCAAAGAGTGTTAGGGTATATAGTAGAGCCTTTGAATTCTTCAATTTAATATTCATCTGCAGAATAAAACCCCTTTCCAATGCACAAAGACTGCCAAGGGGCCCTTGCGCAAGGCACTCATCAGCAGCAAACAATACAGGCTTGTAGATGTGAAACTCTCAGGCTTGTATAGTTCAGAGCAAAATGAGTAAAAGCAGGTCAGTGGTGAGAAAAGAGCATAAATGCTAAGTCAACATTCCTGGGATAAAAGAACACAAAGGTGAAAAAGAGATTAAAGCCTTTTTGTCTCCAGTCATCTGAGCAGGAGTCAAAGGAAGGGCAGACAAGATATGAATCACTCTTAGTCAATGCAGAAACAGAAGGAGAGGGCTGCGAGAGAGATAAAGAGACAAATACAAACTGTTTCCTTGTGATTCCGGGATATTCGGCGGGCTGTGACCCAAACTCTGAGGAAACACTGTATTCTAATAAACAAGTCCTCTATGGGAGCAATATCCACAGCTGTTCTAATAAATCTGATAACTGGCTAAGTTTAAGAGCCCATCCACACTGAGCAAAACGATCTTTTATTTCTCCATTTTCCTCGGCATCGTTTTCAGAATATTTGCATCCAGACGCTCGACTGAAAACGACTGAAAACGATGTAGTTCATATTCCAGGCCTATAGGGGGCGCTTGAAATTTACCAAATTCACCAAAGGCGGAGAAGAAGAGATGGAAAGCTGGATGCCAACCGCCATAAAACAAGACGAAGAAGAAGAAGAAAAGACGGAGCATGCCATTAAGCAGCAACAAGTGATTAGTTCCAGAGGTAAGTTGCTGAAATATCGACCTCTTTTGAATTGTCAACTGTCTATATTGTACCAGAGGCCCTTTGTGATGATTATACTGGTCTTCATTTGTATATGCACGGCGTAATTACCTATATTTTATCTTGGTTGTTACAACCAATTTTCAAGCATTGCCAGCCAGCTGTGAAGTAAGAGTCCGGTAATGAAGTCTCTGTGAGTAGTGAAAGAGCGTCTCAGTTTTTTAACATGGTTACTCTCTTCCATGTAGGCTACTGCGCTTTATTTTCAGTGGCTGCTGCTGCTGGTGGTGACAGCGGCTGAAGATGGTGGTGATTTGGTT